>CM070491.1:31774151-31866651 GCA_036324585.1 Champsocephalus esox | reverse complement strand
GGGCTCACAGGGAGGGGGGGGCAGGAGCTCCAACAAGCCGTTTAGGACAGAGAGTGAATACACATACTTAACAGAGATGCTGTTTGAGAAACCAATGTGAGTTTGGAAAATTGCACAATTTAAATCTATTCTAGTCGACCTCAACAATGGAATTATGATCAGTAGAAATGGCCATGACATGGAACCTTTAAATGAAAACACAGGTGCTTGCTCTTTGGGCTCCATGGATTTGGAAGATCTGCAACAATTCTGGATAATCTTTACTCTGAAGGCAAACTTATTTGTCATAAAGCGCCTCAGAGCAACTTTCCTAAAAACGCTGATTCAGTTCCCAATCCCAATGGAGGCTCACGACGTGTCTACAAATGATTAGTTTCCTCAGAAGTTCAAACAGTGAATGAGTCATGTACTACAATATTCACACTTGCACTATTGCTGTTCCAATCCCTTTATAGTCCACCCATTATTTTATAGCCTACAGTATGTTTTACTGCTGCAGCACTTTTCATTTTACTTGCATGTCGTTTTCTTATTCTTGCACCCAGTGGCGTAACAAGGTTGTGATTGGCCCCGGTGCAAATATTGTTTTGGGTCTCCCCCCCCATCGCCCCAAAACATAAGCGCACGCTGATGCACTCACACCCGCACGGACATACACTCTCTCTTGTCCTTTTTCTTTTGAGCGCCGCTCTTGTGCTTTGGTTTGCTGTACATTATAAATGCAAGCTATTGCATTTTTTATAATGCTGTCGAACTTGCGGCTGCTAGCTACAGTACAGGTCGATTAAACAGTTCGCTCGTCACGCAAGGTATCACATGACATGAAAGGGATCAAAGTCATTGAACAGACAAATTAGAAAATTAATTTAGGTTGCTTGGTTACTTTGAAGACTGCGTGAACCGGTCAATGCCATTGCACCGTCGATAGTTACCCCACTGCTTGCACCAGTATGTCACTTGCACTATTTTATTTTATTTTGTTTATTGTATGTTGCATTGTTGGAGGAGCGTGTGATATTAAAGCCTTATAGTTAAATGAATGCATAACAAGGGAATATTTGCTGTGGTTTAAATGGTGAATTAAACTGCTGATCATAAGTAAGATACATTATTAAAACATTTAGTCTTTTTTCTGCCTTTTAATCCCAGTTTGATAGGATCCCACTTACTCTGATGACTACAGACACACTGTTAATAATTCAAAAGCATGATATGCAAAGTGTTCTCTGAGGGGAGAAAAAGTTATTAAACATTTCGCTGGTTTCATCCTCCTCTCTAATAGTGCGTTTGAAGAGACTGATTGCAAAAGATGAACCAGTACCAGAGGCAACAACCCCCTCCTCTTCCTCCTCTCCCTCACCCTCTCTCCTCCCCCTTCTCGCTGTCCTCTTCCATCCCTCCACGCTTCCTCCTCTCTGGATGGTGCGTGAGGAGCGCTTACAGGACGGACTACACCGGGGGTTTCTGTCTTATGGATCCGGGCTGAAGAGGGACAAGCTCCGACCGTAAGAGACCCTCGAAGATCCCGCAGCACAGACCCCGACCTGCGGCTGCGAAAAGACGGGAGGAGCGGGCAGGAAACCGGGGAGCCACTGGAGGTAAGGGGGAGCATCAGGAACCTGTTGTTGGTGTGTTTTTTTTTCCATTTGAGTCGCGACGGGCGGCACACACACGGATGGAGATACAAAGCGATATTTAAACCTTGTTGGACTTGATTTGTATCCATTTTTATGATGATTTAGTAAAAATAAGAAGCGGAATAAACTGAGAGTGGATCTGTGTGTGTGTGATCCACAGCTCAGACGTCGTGTTTTTACATGTAATCAATTGAAATGTATGTTGCCGTTTAGTAACGAGGAAAACAGGCAAAGATTAATTAATTTCAAGTGAGATTTAACACAAATGTAAAAAAATATATTTCCAAGATATCTGCTTTTTTTGTAAAATCAAGTGTTTTTGCTCACTCTTAAGCTCGCGTTATCATTATAGGAGTAAAACAATAGAAACTGCAGCGTGACATTAGACTGCAATTTAATTATGGTCGCAGGCTGGAGCTTTTTAATGTAAAGCAGGAAGGCAGAGAGCGCCTCCTCTAGTCTGGAACCGGAAATTGCAGGTGGCTCAGTATGTGAGACGTGAATTGGCATCATTATTAGATTTAATAAGCTTTTTCTCAATATGCTTCCAGGGTTTATATCACACTGTTTTTCTGCACGGAAGCCACGAGTGCAAAACAAGAGATGAACACCTTCTTCTTACATCATGCTGCAGCTGGGGTTTTAAAATAGGATCAGCAGCTCCCATGACTGTGCCGCTTTTATTTTGTAGGGCAATCTGCCTGCAGGGCATCAGAGGTGAGGCTGGATGTTAGTGACAGAGATGAATCGTGTGCAAGTGTTTGTGTAACCGTACAGGTGTGAGTGTAGAGGAGCTTTTTAGTCTGTATGTTTGCAGATGGAGCAAAGTCAATACCCATTTCTTTTGATTCTCCCTGTAACAATAACAGTTCCCTGTTGACTCGAGTGAATGAAGCGCGGTTATTGAGCCATGGTTCAGCTGCTGTAATGACAGAGAAGAGGCCGGATGAGGAGCCTGTAATCGTTTTTTGTCATATAAAATTGAGCGAAGGTGTTGGATTACTTCGCTGAATGTTACATCGATGAATATATAAATTAATGCTCATAAAAATTATCAGAAATTATTTGGTTAATTGATTTTCCAATGTAAGTATTTCTTATTGAAGTAACTGCAATATATTTGGGATTGTACAGTGGCCGACCGGTGCAAACGTGTTACAGCGGCCCAAACACATTTCCATTAGGCGAAACGCGCTGGAGTTTAAAAAACAATGCAAATATAAAAACACGAATGTGACAAAACACATGCAAATGAAGAAACATCTTCCCGAAGTTGACGAAACACGCGCAAGGTTCACTAAAAGCGTTGCATGCAAGAAATGCTGCAAGAAGTTTGAAACACAACCAGGGAAACTAAAAAGTGAAGCACTTGTTGAAGTTCACATTTTTTATTTGCAGAATTTTGTATTTGCATTGCTTTGTTTACTGATTCCTGCTGTAAACGCTGCACGTTTCATCAAGTCGATGAAGATGTTTCTTCATTTGCATGCGTTTTGTCACATTCGTGTTTCTATTTTGGCATCGTCTCTCAAACTGCAGCACGTTTCTGCAAATGGAAATGTTTTGAGCCGTTGTAGCGCGTTGGCACCTGCTGGCCACCGTAAAGTTGGACAATAAAAAACATGCAATGTAAATATGTGAATGCTTTTTAAAGGACATCTTGCAGTATTTCCTAAGGTTTCATAGTTCAGAAGATTACATCGTTAATCATGAAAATAGTGTCAGATTAAGTGGCTGTATGGCATGATGATGAAGTATAGTAAACCACAGCAGCCTTTTACACTTGTAGCTAGTATTTTGTGTTACTTTACCTTGAACTGCCCAGAATGCATTAGCTAATTAAGTTGCTGTCAGCTGATTTATTTTAAACAAATGTATGTTTCTTGTTGGAGAAAATACAAGGTGTCTTCTTTATTATGGGTTTTCTGATGGGCATGATACTGTGTGTGACTTTGCACCGTGTGACCTCGCAGCAGCTGCCTCTTCGTAAATAGGAGAAGGCTGGGCATAATTCATGTTGTTGATCCCAACGAGAGCACACACACTTTGTCTCCTCTCCTCTTCGAGGGGCAAAGAGCAACACTGCCTTTCCAGAGATGTCTCGACGCCTTCCCGGCACCTGCTGACGCCAAACCGATTTACGACACTGTTTGGTACCTCCTCACTTTAGACTATACAAGCTTGATGTTACTTCCTGCTCCTTTGAGCAGCATACCTCATGTGTGTGAGTTGAACCATATCCTTTGTTAGGATACGATATACTTTATTGTCCCCGTAAGGAAATGTGTTCTGGACTCCGTCCTGCAGTTCCGCATACATGTACATAATCAAACATAGTGGACATTAAGAGGCATACACATATCATCAGTCATACACCGGTTGAACAAACACAATACACAGACGCACATACTGACAATGGGCGACCTATTGCACTTCCCTCATGGCCAACATTTAAAAAGTACATTTCATTACACTTGACTACATTTAATTTCATGTGAATGTGACGAAGCTTAATGGGCATAGGTAGGAATGAGTGCTCATAGCGGTTCAGCCTGCTGTTGGGAACCCTGGATGTTCTACCAGAAGGTAGGAGCTGGAATCCTGGCTGGAGTCTGTGGGTGGGATCAGACGCCATTTGTTTTGCCTGTCTGATAACGGACTGCTCGTATATGTTTTGGAGAGATGGCTGTCTGGAGCAGTCTGTACCAGGCGAGCGATCTGTGTATGTGACTTAACTCTGCTCCTTCATGCAAGAATAAATGAGTACCTGATCGATTCTCATCCCGGTGTCGAGTGATATTTTCCTAACATTTCTGTTTTGATATTCTGTTAAACCACAACTCTTATCAGACAAATTATAGCATATGTTGAATATGAAATGTCAAAAAATAGTGGTTGGTTACATTTTAAGGAGGCCTAAACTGTTTCGTGGTATTGTTACAGTAAAAACAAACCACAATATTCACTAAAGAGCAAGTCCTCGCAACCAGGAAGCTTGAACCGGTAAAGGTCTTTGTATTTTTGTTTATATATATATATATATATATACCTTGGACAGTAATGGATATCGCTGTGCCTGCTGGTTGAATGCAGAGCTGCCTTTTGGCTCACCTTGTCTGCCACCTAGTTATGCATTCTTTGTCACTCTGTTTCCCTCATTTAATATGCCTCTCACACACACACACACACACACACACACACACACACACACAAACACACACCCTGCCTTTGTTTGAAGTGTCTAACCTTGAGTCTCGTCACTTTTAGCAAGGCACTGACAGATTGTTTTCTTCATCCTATCTCTGCCTCTTCTGTCACATTTTAATTTGGTTTCTGCTTCTGTCTCCCGTTGTTTCCCCCGGCTGCAGATCCTCCATCATCTGAAGGCCTCTCTTCCTGGGCTTGTCTCTGGGATTGTTTTTTAAACATGCACGCTCCCAAGAGTGTGTAGAGTCGAGAGGAAGGTTGTTTTTTGCGTGTGTTACTTGATTCGCAGAGATGGGCTCGGTGGGAGCGGAGCGTCGCAGGCCAACGCCGACTCAGACGCCCGAAGAGAGGGATGTGTGGAGGGATGGAGGAAGAGCTGGGTGGAGGGAGGTAGGCAGGGAGGGGTGGAGGGAGGGGAGGGAGGGGAGGGAGAGCGGCGTGGTGCAGAGCTTCAGCTTCGACTCGTACCAGCTGGAGGAGGAGGAGATCAGTAAAGACGCCCCAGAGCGAGGAGTGCTGGCGCTGTCCGAGCCCGGTGAGGAAATACTTCCCCTCCAAAACACCATATAGACAAACATATTGCAATTTCTATACAATATGCATCAAACTCAATGTTGCACTGAATATAAAGAAAATGTTGGACCAAAAAACATCAAAAAGTCTTCCCTCACCCACTCCAAAAACAGCATGAATTGCAAAGTGTGTGTCTAGAAAGATATATTTTGCCCCAAAAAGACAAACTAAATTATCAAAATTGTGTTTAAGTTGATGTCCTTACAGTAAGCATATCAGTGGAGAAAACTGTTGTGAAAAACTTCCCCTGAATACAGTTTCGTTTTGAATGTGTCCAAAAAAAGTCTCATTATGCATCATGCAAGTGGGCTTTTAATATTAAGTTAAGTATTTATTTGCGCCCTGTGCAGCCAATCAGTGGCGAGCTTGAAGATGTTTAAAGGGCCATGTCACGGCCATTTCTACTGATCATAGTTCCATTGTTGAGGTCGACTAGAATAGATTTACATTGTGGCATTTTCCAAAATCACATTGGTTTCTCAAACAGCATCTCTGTGAACTACGTGTATTCACTGAATTTCACTCTCTGCTTGTTGGAGCTCCTGCCCCCCCCCCTCCCTGTGAGCCCAGTGTGCTCTGATTGGTCGGGACGTTGCGAGGCTCGTTGCTCAGTGAGCTGGCTTACTGGTGTGGTTTCCGGGTCGGCGATACAGCGAGACTGCGCGAAACTCATCCTGAGCACACAAACACTCACAGCCGGAGTAAAAACAATAAGTGTGGCTTGATATTGAGAAAGAAAAAGGTTTGTAACGCTGTGAGTCAATGGGTCTGTGGAGAGCATTTCTCCGCCATCCCAACTCGTCTATCTCCAGCGTTCAGGGAGCTCTATGCAAGTCAATGGGACGCCCTGTTAGTTAGCCAAGGGGTCCTGGTGCGTGAGGGGCTCCGGATTGGTCCATGTGGGCCAATCCGGTCATTTGTTGTTGATGTGGGCGTTCACACGTCACAGAACCCAGGAAGCAAACAATGGAAAATGAGAAATGTCCAACGAGGCGTTCTGGGGCAGCACACACAGACAGGTCTTCTCTGTGTTAGAGTTTTACTCGCTACAGGGTGAACTTTGAGGGTTTGTGACTCTGCAGACCGTTCACATGCAGAAAAACCTTCATAACAACAAGGGGACGGGTGATAACCAGAAAAGCATGACATGGGACCTTTAAACTGATCAGTCCGGTCAGTCCAAGTTCGGCTGACGTTCCCTGATCAAGTTCCAATAGTGCTAAGTCTAGACCCTTACCCTTTATTTGTATTGTGAAGTTTGAGGTATTGACACACACTGACAAAGGATCGCATTTCAAGATCTTTCACCAATTACTACTGTTGCTCTCGTATCTTTGCCTATCTGGCTTTTTAAGTTTGCTTAAACTGTCGTTCAGCATACAATAGCAATGAAGTACAACACTTGTGCTCAGCAATTTGCATATCTACAGAACGCCTTTAAGAGCCAGCTGAATAAATAAAAACGTGATTTTGAGCGTTAATAGTGGGATCACGGGATTAGACACAGTTATATAATAAACCTGCTCATCTCACTTTAACCATGAAGCAGACTCAGCTGCAAAAGTCTAACACCATCTGAACCCCTTGTGATGAATCAGCTGCAGGAGCAGAGTCCTCCGAAGCAGCGTCTCTCTGCTGCAGCTCCGTTCGTCCTGATTAGCGTTAATGAAGATGGAGTGTGTTTGCTTCAGACCTAATTCAGACATTTTGATCCTTCCTATCCCCACTGTTCGAGTGTGATTTCAGCCTCGTTGCGATTCTCTAACCCTTGACTCTGCTTCCCCGCTCAGACTTTGAGGAGCCGATCCCTGACGACCGTTACCATGGCATCTACTTTGCAATGCTATTGGCTGGCGTGGGTTTCCTGCTCCCGTACAACAGCTTCATCACTGATGTGGACTACCTGCACCACAAGTTTCAAGGTATTAATATGCATGAACCAAGCCATGCACCTATGGAGAGTGCAGGAATTGTACATGCACACCTGCAGAGTTAATGTTGAGTAGCACTTGAAACGATTGGCTCTATGAAACCTGATGTTCTTATATGATTCTGTTTTCTTCAAGGTTGTGTCTTCCTGGTCGAATGTACTTATTGTAAGTCGCTTTGGATAAAAGCGTCAGCTTAATGCAATGTAATGTAATGCAGAGTGCACGTATATTCATGTTGGGGGTGACAGTCGATTCACAGATGTAAATGAATCACAACAATAATCAGGTATTAATCTTAATTAATCTCAATTTGAAATGACTGGTATTTACTTATTCTTTGGGGGCAGTTAAACAAATACATGTGTGTATTAAACTGTTAAGAAAAATCTGAATTTTTTTAACGTTATTATAACATTTTAGCATCATTCGAGGCGTGTGGTGCAGTGGTTTGAGCGTTGGTGTTTGGATCAGAGGGTCACAGGTTCAAGCCCCACTGCAGTCAGCATGTCGTTGTGTCCCTGAGACACTTCACCCCAAATTGCTCCCGTGGGGATTGCCCACAGTGTTGAGTATGTAAGTGGCTTTGGATAAAAGCATCTAACAAGTGACATGTGATTTCTGAATTACTGGCATGACATCCGACATTTAGCTTAAGCCTCATCTTAAAGGCTGAACTAGGCTCGTCACTGTCACTCGTTTTAGGATGTTTAACCAAGTAAATAAACAATCTCTGAATAAGTTAACCCTCTATGTCGTCCACCTATCCTACAACAGATGGACTAAATACCATTAAATCACACCCAGTAACCCAAGTTATTAACGATTGAAAAATTGGGCTAAATAAGCATTTGGACTCACAGCATCAACAAAGCCGGGAGGAAGTTGGGGTCGAACTTGAAAATGTGATAAAAAGGCAAATGCAATCAGAAGGTTTGGCAACTGTGGCTGTGAGGTAGTGCAGTCGTCTTTCAATCAGAAGGTTGTTGGTTAGATCCCAGTCAATATGCCGGCGTTAACTATCTTTGGGCAAATTACTTTTGTGTGAGTTGTGTGAATGTTAGCTTCCGCGAACAAGTGGCACATTTCTCTGTTTGAACGGTTGAATGATGTGTTGTAACTGTAAAGCCCTTTGAGGGGTCGTACGGACTGGTTAAAGGCTACGGGTCAATACAGTCCATTTACCAATTAGTGTTCCATTTTTGTATTTCTTTGATGAACAAAGACCATGCATAAAATACATTCATCTCAAAGGGAGAACAGATGATACTCTAGATTTTTGCCTCGTAGCTAATTTACAGTCCTAACTCCTATCAAACTTGTGTGTGTGTGTGTGTGTGTGTGTGTGTGTGTGTGTGTGTGTGTGTGTGTGTGTGTGTGTGTTTCAGGGACGTCCATCGTGTTCGACCTGAGTCTGACGTACATCCTGGTGGCTCTGCTGGCCGTCATCCTGAACAACGTGCTGGTGGAGCGGCTCAGTCTGCACACCAGGATCACTGTGGGTGAGTCGGGAACACACTTCAATCAGGAAGAAGTTCTCATTATGGAAACTTCTGCTGGCGTGTATTAATTAATCTCCTCTGGGAAGCAAGACGCTAATCAGGGCAGAATACACAGAGCAAAAAACTGTGAGTACGGTATAAAAGATCGAGAAAGAAACGTCTTATTTTCTCTGTGTTATTCATAAAATGTTTCGAACAAGCTTTGACAGTGTTTTCACGAGGGGCTGTTTTTAAAAATCTTGCTGTCAATTTCTCTTAAAGCAAACTTACTGCGCTATTTAAGTAAACCTTTCAGAGAGGAGAGGACTCTTTAAAGTAGAGACACTACATACTGATATACACCTGAACATCAGCAGGAGAGGACTCTTTAAAGTAGAGACACTACATACTGATATACACCTGAACATCAGCAGGAGAGGACTCTTTAAAGTAGAGACACTACATACTGATATACACCTGAACATCAGCAGGAGAGGACTCTTTAAAGTAGAGACACTACATACTGATATACACCTGAACATCAGCAGGAGAGGACTCTTTAAAGTAGAGACACTACATACTGATATACACCTGAACATCAGCAGGAGAGGACTCTTTAAAGTAGAGACACTACATACTGATATACACCTGAACATCAGCAGGAGAGGACTCTTTAAAGAAGAGACACTACATACTGATATACACCTGAACATCAGCAGGAGAGGACTCTTTAAAGTAGAGACACTACATACTGATATACACCTGAACATCAGCAGGAGAGGACTCTTTAAAGTAGAGACACTACATACTGATATACACCTGAACATCAGCAGGAGAGGACTCTTTAAAGTAGAGACACTACATACTGATATACACCTGAACATCAGCAGGAGAGGACTCTTTAAAGTAGAGACACTACATACTGATATACACCTGAACATCAGCAGGAGAGGACTCTTTAAAGTAGAGACACTACATACTGATATACACCTGAACATCAGCAGGAGAGGACTCTTTAATGTAGAGACACTACATACTGATATACACCTGAACATCAGCAGGAGAGGACTCTTTAAAGTAGAGACACTACATACTGATATACACCTGAACATCAGCAGGAGAGGACTCTTTAAAGTAGAGACACTACATACTGATATACACCTGAACATCAGCAGGAGAGGACTCTTTAAAGTAGAGACACTACATACTGATATACACCTGAACATCAGCAGGAGAGGACTCTTTAAAGAAGAGACACTACATACTGATATACACCTGAACATCAGCAGGAGAGGACTCTTTAAAGTAGAGACACTACATACTGATATACACCTGAACATCAGCAGGAGAGGACTCTATAAAGTAGAGACACTACATACTGATATACACCTGAACATCAGCAGGAGAGGACTCTTTAAAGTAGAGACACTACATACTGATATACACCTGAACATCAGCAGGAGAGGACTCTTTAAAGTAGAGACACTACATACTGATATACACCTGAAAGTGACCCTAATAGGGCCCCTTTAAAGTAATCAAACAAACAAGCCAAAAACCGATATTTAAAACACAACCTCTTAAAATGCAGGTAGATTATGCTTCGGGTTTCTTAAAGATTAAGCATAACACTGGAGAAATTTAAATTTGGCTCTAAATTATTCAATAAAAATCTGTTTTATAATGCTGCTACACGCCTTTGCTAATATTAAAGCTGTTCAGCCTTCCGATATGAAGAAAATAGAAACTCTTTAAAAATGTATGTCCCCCCTAGGAGGTTTTACCATCACCACCTCCACATCCCTCTGCAGCCTAACATAGCTCCGCCTGCATCCTGGAGGAAATGTCTTTTGAAGTGTGTTGTCTGCTGGAGAGTCTCTGGAGCTCAGAGACTCCCGTCGGACGTCAGATGGAAACGATACGGCTGTCAAATGTGTGCTCAGTCATGACCTGGTCTCCTCACTGTGTGTGTGTGTGTGTGTGTGTGTGTGTGTGTGTGTGTGTGTGTGGTGTGTGTGTGTGTGTGTGTGTGTGTGTGTGTGTGTGTGTGTGTGTGGTGTGGTGTGTGTGTGTGTGTGTGTGTGTGTCTGTCTGCAGGTTACATCCTGGCTCTCGGGCCGTTGCTCTTTGTCAGCGTGTTTGATGTGTGGCTGGCCAAGTTCACCACAGGACAGGCTTACGTCGTCAACCTGGTGTCAGTGGGAGTCGTGGCCTTCGGATGTACAGGTACTACAGAATAATAATAATAATAATAATAATAATAACAACTGGGAAGAAACCAAGGGGTAGACCTAGGACCAGGTGGAGGGATTATATCTCTTCGCTGGCCTGGGAGTGCCTTGGGACCCCCCAGTCAGAGCTGGCTGATGTCGCCAGGGAAAAGGAAGTTTGGGGCTCTCTGCTGGAACTGCTAGCCCGAGACCCGACCACGGATAAGCGGGAGAAGATGGATGGATAATAATAATAATAATAAAAATGCTTTTTCTACGTCCATATCTACCTCGCATATTTCCCTACCAGCTATCTGAGTCAGAATACTTGATTTCATCCCGGGGGGGTTTTGGTTTTGTGACAGTTGCTCCACTTTAGAAAAAGTAAAGAAAAAAATATTTATATAAACATAGAAAGTTATGTTAAGACTATGTTATAAAAGGTAAAGTGAAATGAGGATATTTATATAAAAAATAAAGAAATTAAAGTATGTTTAACTGTGTGTATTTTGGCGACACATTGTATCACAGGCTTATTATAGGAGCTGTGGTTAAAACGATCACATTTTGGGGGAAAAAATAACAAAACAATCTACGACTGTTGCCAACATGTATGCAGCAACACAGCCAAATATCGAACAAATAAGAAATTGAAAACACAAATGTCCCCGTTACATGGCGAGGCTCTAACGAAGATGATAATCTGGCATCGTTTCTATACCCACTGAAGAGAATAATGCAACATGTTGGAGCTCTTAGTGCTGAGTCAGAGCTGTCAGATACTCAGTGGCGTCTGCAGTCTAATGTTTTCTCACTGATCCTCGCCGTGACTCAGCCTCCAGCCAGCAGCAGTAACGGGTTCATTAGCCGAGGCCAGAGAGTCTCCTCCCCAGTGTGTGAGGTCCAGGAGTCGTGTTAATAAATAGTATTGTTAAAGTGTTTAACCGTTTGAAAAACACTTCGTCTTCCCTCCTCAGTGCAGCAGTCCAGTTTCTATGGTTACATGGGGATGCTGCCCAAGAGGTACACACAGGGGGTGATGACCGGAGAGAGTAAGTACGCGCACACTGACGCATTAATGTGCACAATGCAATTTGATGATACTTTACTCTCAGATAGGGTCTTAAATTGTTCTTGCATCACAGCAGCTTCCACTCCACATCTAAAAAGGAAAATATTACGACAAAAAACAAGAAAAAACAGACATTTAAAGAGGCCCTATTAAGCTCTATGGGGGTTTTCCCTTTCCTGTGGTGCATGAGTCAATCCTAAAATCAAATGCAGAGTTAAATCCCAGTTCAAATGTACGTTAAAGGGTCTTGAACCTATTGTCTTCAGTGGTTGTTATGTTACGTCAAATATCTGTTGTTGTCTTGATATGTGTCTTTGTTGACGTTGCAAATGGAGCTGCTGCAATGCAAGAAAAGAATTACAGATGTGATCTGACGATAAAGTATTTTCGTATCGTATCTCATCTTGTACTATCATATGATTATAGTCTCGTATTGTATCGTATAATATTATGTCGTCTTGTATCGCATCATGTAGTATCATACTTTGTATCATTTTGTGTCAAATCATATCGTATTATATCGTCTTTTTACATCGTGTCTTAGCGTATCGCAAGAGCTGTATTGTTTTTTCCATTTGTTGGCATGTACATGAAGACTTTTCTTTTTGTCGCTGCTTTTAATTGAACTGTTCACATCTTAAACTGCACCGTAACTTTTATCCATGTATTTTTTCTTTTAATGTTTATTTTATTAGCTTTTCTTTTTAATGACTGATTTTAAATGCTATTTTCTTAATGTCTTTCATTTTTTGTAAAGCACTTTGAATTGCCTTGTGTTGAAAAGTGCTATATAAATAAACTTGCCTTGCCTTACAACTGCTGTTTGACATGTTAATAATTCAAATCAATAAAAACTAATGTGAGAAAAAACAACAAAAAAACACAGACAGACAGAAAGGAAACATAGGAGAAAAACATTAAAAGAAACATATTTTCTTAGAAGCAGACACACATGGGGGAGACAAGGACATTTAGAAGAAGCACACATGACGTTTAGCACAGCTCTCTTTCACTTCCTGCTCCCGTTCCTCTCCTCCAGGCACAGCAGGCGTCATCATCTCTCTGTCGCGTATCTTCACCAAGCTGCTGATCCCGGACGAGAGGAGGAACACGCTCATCTTCTTCCTGGTGTCCATCAGCATGGAGATGCTCTGCTTCCTGCTCCACCTGCTGGTGCGCCGCTCTCAGTTCGTCCGTTACTACACCAGCCACGCCCAGGGGAAAGGGGCGGGGAAACTTCCCGACGCACGAGACAACGGCACCGGATACAGAGTGCACCACGACGTCACCGCAGAGGAAGTGAGATTTGTAAGTTTGTGGAGAGATAATCGACTATACTGGTTGTATAAGTGTCTAGTGTGTATGGATGGTCTTTGCTATTGGCTTTATGAATGGCAATGTTATTCAATTGTTCCGCTGAATATCCCAACAGTTGTTTTATGGATTGCCTTTTAATTGGGTAGAGCAGCGGTTCCCAACCTTTTTCAACTAAGGGCCCATTTAAGAATCTAAAAAAAAATGTGCGGCCCACATTCAACCATAAACAATACGGAGGCTAAATAAAGTTCTGATTGGTCCATTCAGAACATGTGACACATTGTTAATCCATTAGTACAGACCGCTGTCAAGGACTGCACTGACCGTTGCTAAGGAGGATCAAGAAAGAGAAAATAAAATCTTAATAATGGAATGTTTCCACACAAATTATAATGTTTTGCAAGATATTTTGCGGGCCAGTTGCAATGCATTCGGGCCACGGCCCACAGGTTAGGATACGCTGGGGTAGAGGCATTCATGGTCCTCTGAGGATGAATCCTACAATGCCGTGGGGTCGGTTATTCCCAGAAATGTAGGAGAATAGAAATGAGAAAAGTATTGGATGGTGATGTTGGTTGATTGTTCTGCTAATATCTCAACCACTATTGGATGCTTTTACATTTCGTAGAGGCATTCATGATCCTCTGAGGATGAATCCTATGATGGCATATCAGGGTCAATGTAGGTGAAAAAATAAATAATGTATGGAGGCAGGAGATTATTTATTTAATTTAGTAGCCATTTTGGTACAACACTGTGGAAGATCCAACACTATGTTATATAATAAAAAAGCCCAATTCAAAACGATGTCTCTTCCGAGTCCAGATGCTGATGATAATATGTTGATTCTGAGCTTTAAATCACATATGTTTTCTAAATGTTAAATCTGATTGCACAGTATAATTTAATTAGGTCTTCTACTGCAGCCACGAAACACGATCCAACCTTGCAAAGTGAAGCCAGGTCGTTCCTTGACAATAAAAGAACACCATCTTTCGAGATTGTTTAGTATATATATTCAGGACTATTTTTTCAATTGTAAATTCTGAGTTTTTACTCCCCTCACTTATTTGAGCTGAAACCTCTTAACACTGGACGAGCTCCTCTCATTAAAGCTTCTCTCTCATTCATTAATCCCATTATTAATGATTCCACCACAGACTGTTTCTTCAGGAAGGGGAAATGTCAGCCGTTTAAACTGAGCTGTCACGCACCGCCCACTTCATGTCGAAGTCTGTGAGGAGCGTATCCTCTTCGGGGATCGAGGGATGTGCAGAATCATTTATTTAAGCTACAGGCTGCTTTTTGGATGCCAAAAAAAAAGATAAAGACACATGAGGAAGAGGAGAAGGCTGCTGCAAACAGACAGAACATGAGAGTCACGACTCTCGAGGAAACAAGGTTGGGAAAAAACTGTTGAGGCGAGGAGGTGAGACAGAAAAACAGAAAGAGAGAAAGAGACATGACAGAAGAGGAGGTGGAGACACTTTGTATTCCTGCCTGAAGCATCACTTGTAGCCTGAAGACATGGAGCGAATATTCCGTGTGTGTGTGTGTGTGTGTGTGTGTGTGTGGTGTGTGTGTGTGTGTGTGTGTGTGTGTGTGTGTCTGGAGGGTGATTCAGGCAGCTCTTTGTTCTGGTTGCCGGGGGAAACCGTGGCTCTTTGCTGAGGGATAATCAAGAAGAGTGGTGCCTTCTGGCCCTGCAAGTCCCCTCTAATCAACTAATGGATCGCTGTGTGTGTGTGTGTGTGTGTGTGTGTGTGCGTGTGTGTGTGTGTGTGTGTGAGTGCACGTGTAATTGCCTGTGCACGCCTGTGTGTCTCTGTGTGATGTGCATATGAAGAAGTGTGTGTTATGAAAGAAGTAGGAACTAAATTGCGTTTCTATGCCCGTGTGTGTGTGTGTGTGTGTGTGTGTGTGTGTGTGTGTGTGTGTGTGTGTGTGTGTCCAACATTATTACATCAACCTCCAGCCACTCCCAGTGATGGTCTCTCCCCCATAAACAAAAACAGCTGATGATGTCATGCAGCCAGGAAGCCATTCTTAGTGAAAAAATATACATTTCACTGTAAGAGAATTTTGTTTATTTACTGTGTGACGGCTACATCTAGTGTTGTCCTAATGAACTGGTAATGTACTTCAAAAAGCCTTGAAATGATGTTCAGGAAATGCAAAGTGAAGGCAGGGCCGGCCCGTAGCACTGGCGTTATAGATGTTCGCCTAGGGCGCCAGATCTGGGGAGACGCTGCGCTGGTAGCTCTGAGGGGAAAAAAACATTTTTGACCGTTGGCGCTCATCCTAATTTTCGGCCTTGATGTAACAACATTCATAATTAAGTAAACGTAACACCCTTTTAACCATGGTTACACTTTTCCATTTCATGGGCGCTGTAAGTGATGAAAATGGGGGATGTGGGCTTATCTGGCGCCCGCAGCTCACAGCCAAAGTGCGAGTGAGCGTGGGAGAGAGAGAGAGAGGGCGCACCGGTACCGGCGCTGTTGTTATTAGAATCTAGTGCTAGCTGCGCTAACGGATATTAGAAGAAGATGTTTCTACAATAATGTGGAGGGAGAGCTCTCCTGTCAGACTGAGAGGCTCAGTGAGGTAAAGGACTCTGAGTGTTTAGATAGTTAACTTTAGTCTAAGTTATCTCAGTGCATCTCAAACGTTTTGATCACAATTTATGTAAACACATATTTCCAAGGCACTCCTTTATAACTATTGGGATAAACAGGTTTGAAATCATTCCACTGTATACTATAGGACAGTAAACCAGACATATCGTTTAAAGTTGGAGAGATAAAAAAATATGCATAAATAAATAAATGTTAAGGTAAAATAAGATTTGAATGAACAACAAAAATAAAATGCGTTACATTTATTTGTTATTGGCTATGGTAGGTTATTGGTATGTTCACATACTTATTTGATTAATAAAATGTAAACCGATCTTTTTCATATGGGTGTTTTAGAGTTGTACCCCCGAGATCTAGTAGTAATTCTGCTCAAAGTGCACCAGATTGAAGTATTTTACTTTAAAATGTTCAAACATTTCTTCTTGGGGGGCATACCCCCGGACCCCCCTAGAGGATGTGACATCCACTCCCCATTCTATTGTGTATTCCTTGGATATTCTATTGACCTTTATCTTTTCTATTGGACGATTCTCTGGCTGCGCCAGCTCAAATCTCGCCTAGGGCTGCAAATTGTCTAGAGCCGGCCCTGAGTGAAGGCATGTGGTTTCTTGAAAAAAGAACCACAACAGATATATATATATATATAATAATGATAATATTACCGCCTTCCCACTCATTAAATCTTCCTTTACATTTCAATAAGTCATAATGTAACACGTGAGTCGTGACATTGTTCTCATTAAATAATCGAAATACTGACATTACTTATTATTACGGCACCTAGAAATCTGAAACCTAAACCATTTCAAAACACAAAGTAATATAGATGACGAAAAGGTTTTCTCTGCCTGTTTGTTTGATTTTAAAACAATTGAATAATCCCTCTGTATGTCCCTCTCTTCAGGGAAATGGAGCCACAGCGCCGACCTCTGCAGAGGAAGTCGTTGAGGACTTTGAGGGCGGGACATATGTTCGATTCGACGCCCCGAAAGCAAAGATAAGGAGGAGCTGGCCCAGGGTCCGAGGTACCCCGTCTTTTAATACTCATTTCAAGGATTCAAGGCTTTTATTGTCATTTGTACATAGAGTGTAGTTAGGTCACAGGCTCCTCCAACAGTAAACAGTAAACAACAATAAAAACAGATAATAGTGCAAGTAAATAAAATAAAATATAATAGAATTTAATTTCTAAATAGAATGGGCATCAGGCATCTAACCAAAAATGCATTTAAACTGTTGACTTTGAGATGAGGGAGCCAGGAAGTGTTAAAAAGGCGAACTCATTTCCGGGTTAAGGACTCATTCCTGCACCACTTTAAAACCCTAGTACTTCTTCATGTCTCTTCTCCATCAACATGTGTCCCCTCTTCTTCATGTCTCTTCTACATCAACATGTGTCCCCTCTTCTTCATGTCTCTTCTACATCAACATGTGTCCCCTCTTCTCCATGTCTCCTCTACATCAACATGTGTCCCCTCTTCTTCATGTCTCTTCTACATCAACATGTGTCCCCTCTTCTTCATGTCTCTTCTACATCAACATGTGTCCCCTCTTCTCCATGTCTCTTCTCCATCAACATGTGTCCCCTCTTCTTCATGTCTCTTCTACATCAACATGTGTCCCCTCTTCTCCATGTCTCTTCTACATCAACATGTGTCCCCTCTTCTTCATGTCTCTTCTACATCAACATGTGTCCCCTCTTCTCCACGTCTCTTCTACATCAACATGTGTCCCCTCTTCTTCACGTCTCTTCTACATCAACATGTGTCCCCTCTTCTTCACGTCTCTTCTACATCAACATGTGTCCCCTCTTCTTCACGTCTCTTCTACATCAACATGTGTCCCCTCTTCTTAATGTCTCTTCTACATCAACATGTGTCCCCTCTTCTTCATGTCTCTTCTACATCAACATGTGTCCCCTCTTCTTCATGTCTCTTCTACATCATCATGTGTCCCCTCTTCTTCATGTCTCTTCTACATCAACATGTGTCCCCATCTTCTCCATGTCTCTTCTACATCAACATGTGTCCCCTCTTCTTCACGTCTCTTCTACATCAACATGTGTCCCCTCTTCTTCACGTCTCTTCACATCAACATGTGTCCCCTCTTCTTAATGTCTCTTCTACATCAACATGTGTCCCCTCTTCTTAATGTCTCTTCTACATCAACATGTGTCCCCTCTTCTTCATGTCTCTTCTACATCAACATGTGTCCCCTGTTCTTCATGTCTCTTCTACATCAACATGTGTCCCCTCTTCTTCATGTCTCTTCTACATCAACATGTGTCCCCTCTTCTTCATGTCTCTTCTACATCAACATGTGTCCCCTCTTCTTCATGTCTCTTCTACATCAACATGTGTCCCCTCTTCTTCATGTCTCTTCAACATCAACATGTGTCCCCTCTTCTTCATGTCTCTTCTACATCAACATGTGTCCCCTCTTCTTCATGTCTCTTCTACATCAACATGTGTCCCCTCTTCTTCATGTCTCTTCAACATCAACATGTGTCCCCTCTGTGGAAAGAGACTCTGAAAGTTTCAGGAACAAAGATTTCTCTCTCTTTTGTGATCCATTTCTATAAAAACCTGTCTGAAAATGAGCTGATCAGATTTTGGCCACTTTATGATGTCATAACGATGTTTTGTCTTGTGTAACCATTAGCCAATCAGCAACCAGGGTAACCCCCCCCCCTCCCCCCTCCCTTATCACCTGAATCTCCTCTAGAGCTCCATTGTGTTCTTTGTAACCAAATGTCTCTCAGAGGGGCGTGGGGAGGGGCTCCTTATTTTCATCTGAAGTAACAGACAGAGAATCAGCACTTTGGAAACAGGGCTGAAACAGAGGGGATTATGGGTAATGCTGCAATGATCTGTTTGGTGTTTCAGCCAATCAGAGACATGTTCTGTGTATATCTGAGACCTGTGATATATTGATGAAAAACAGTATAATAGGGGACCTTTAAGTGAGAGCTTCAGGGTTTTCAAATAGTGTGTGTGTTCTCTCTCCAGACATGATCCTGCATCGTTACGTGGTCTCCCGGGTGATCTGGGCCTACATGCTGAGCATCGCGGTGACCTACAGCATCACTCTGTGTCTTTTCCCCGGCCTCGAATCCGAGATCAGAAACCCCACATTAGGAGAGTGGTTCCCCATCCTCATCATGGCCACCTTCAACATGTCCGACTTCGTGGGCAAGGTGAGAGGAACCTTTTAAGTAAAGAAAGATTCACGATTCAAAGGTTTTATTGTCACATGCACAAACTACAGTGGAGAAATGGAAATGAAATGATTCTGACCTGAGCTCCTCCAACAATGCAACATATATAATAAAATACAAATGTGTGCAAAAAGTCAATATACATGTCAATAGAATACGATATGTACAAGAACAGAATATGAAATGAAATAATGTAAATTAAGACAAAATTAAATACAGTTTATTATGGAAAGATTCCCTGAATAAAAATAATTGTACAAATGTCCCGTGTAAAGGAGACGGGGTCTCCAGGATGTTGGGTTTAGAGACGGCTCGGTGTGGATGGGTGTGTCCCAGTAAAAGAACACGGAGAACAGACTTTCCCAGTTTAGATCTGTAATTATACTTGTTCTTGCTGTTAGCCATGTGTGGTCTGTAACAATAGTACAAACAAGGAATAGCATTAATAATAATCACAATTATCTATAATAAACAATTATAGAATCAATACAATTGAATTACACAAGCGAGTGAAATACACAAATACAAAGAAGTTAGCAACTAAGCTACCACTAGCATCCAGCACCGCTAACAAACTAGAGACATTACTGCCTACTAAGCAGCGGCGAGCCGTGACTTTTATACCTAGGCCCTCTGACCCTTGTCATGAAGTCCGCGAAAATAAAGCCCGCCCATTTAGAGGGAAGATATGATTGGTCAATTGTACTGTCAGTTGACATTACTCTCTCGTTGAGTTACCCTAGCTGGCCCTCTGTGAATTTACAGCAGGACCACCAATCAGCTCCTGTCTTCACCTCGCGGAGACGAGCTTCTTTCATTTAACCCTTCACATTCCAACATAAACTGAACAGGCAGATTCGAAGGATTTATTTCTTTGGAAATGTTATTTTAAATACAATTAAAGGTGGGGTAGGTAAGTTTCAGAAACCGGCTCGAGATACACTTTTTGTTATATTCCATGGAATGCTCTTAACATCCCGATAGCAATGAATAGCCGGCCCGGCTAAACGGATTGGATGGCCTACCTGCCTGTCAGCTTTCCATCGGGGCACAAACTTCTCTCGTGCCCTCATTGGTCATGTGCGCGTTCGTGTGTGTTGGAGGAGGGGCTCTGTAAGGAAGTGGCAGATTTTCTCCGGTTGTGTATTTTCAAATTCTACCGATCTCGAGCCGGTTTCTCAAACTTACCTACCCCTACCTTTAAATCAAGTTATTTTGGTAAAACTAATGAAAAATATAACAACAAAAAATTACGTCAGGTCAATTAACCGGGAGCATTAAAGGAAAGACAATAATAACATAACATCAACAAACAAACTTATGATATAAATGTGTGGGCTTTTAACATCCCGGCCATTTGTTAGATAATACAAATGAACCTGAACTTTAAAAAAATGGCGTTAACTCACTTTCTTTCTTTCAATGTCAAATTATACCTTAAGGCACCAGATAAGCTTTCTTTTATTCACATAAAGCCTTTGATCAAAGTGCAATTATCCAAAAATATATCCCAGGTTTAATAAAATGGGGCAACTCCTTTAAGGTTTCCACAAGGTCGGCTGTGGTGTTAGACTCCTCCTGCCTCTGTCGAGCCGAGATGCTCAATTAAATCTCCCAAGAGCTACGATGTGAATATAAGAAAACACGAAGACGAGGTCATAGTGAGAAATAATGAATGCTTGTGTCCTTGTTGATCAAGTGTATTTTGTATTCAAAGGCAAATGTCCTCGTGGGATCGGAGGTGGATGTCCTGGTCACTTTTTAAGAACTCTTTATAGATTTTCACTTTGGTACATTGAGTGCAAATACTGTTACATTTAGTCAGTAAACTGTGTGTCGTGATGGGGATTATTTAAGCTTCACTTTACTTTACTAATATTTAATTATTATGAATCAAATCTAGTTGGAATGGTTTGTGTTTGACTGTTTGATTTTAGTGTTTGCTGGAGGTCCATTGTGTACAGAAGAGGATTAGGGCCACATGAGACATTCTCCGGGATGTAACCAAAAGTAAAACGGAAATTCAGTTCTGACTTTTATAGAATTCTGGAGAATTATTTTTTTTTAGTATTTTTTCTCAGCAGAAATCTCTCAACGAAAAAAAATTCAGAATTCAGATTTTTGTTTTTGTTTTGGTCAAATCACCCACACTTATCCTCTTCCATAGTTGTTCATGTTAAATTATACATTATAGCTGATTTAACCTAATCTTTAAAAAAGTATTGAGATTACGAAAAAGGAAAGTAAAACAACGTCCTGAGTCCTGACACTAATGAGGAAGATAAAGGTGTAACTTGCCCTGCTAACATTTACTCTGCACATTCGTTCGATGCTACCTTTTATCCACCATATTCTGCTATACTTCACACATTTCTTTTCAGAGCAACTTGTCATATTCTTGTTGAACTTTTTATTTTTGTATATATATTCTTTTTTTGTAAACTACAAACAAAAAGCGAAAGACCTCTCATCCCTAAAACACACCTCTCTCTCTCTCTCTGCTCAGATCCTGGCAGCGCTGCCCTATGATTGGTCCGGAGGCCGCCTGCTCTTCTTCTGCAGTCTGAGGGTGGTCTTCATCCCCCTCTTCGTCATGTGTGTTTACCCGACCAGCGCCCCCACCCTGTCTCACCCCGCCTGGCCATGCATCTTCTCCCTCCTCATGGGAGTCACCAACGGATACTTCGGGTCCGTGCCGATGATCCAGGCCGCGGGGAAAGTGCCGCCCGAACAGAGAGAGCTGGCAGGTGAGAGTAATAATAATAACTCATTCTATTTAGAGGCGCCTTTAAAAAGACACGTCTTACAATTCATAAAATATCCTAAGGAAAGGTTTAAGACGGTACAAAAGGACCGTAACAGGGGACAATACCTCAGTGGGGATTCATTTTCTGTAGAGATAAGATAAGATGTACTTTATTGATCCCAATTTGGGAAATGTTGGTGTTGCAGCAGCATAAAAAGACATGGCATTGTACAATACAAATGTAAAGACTAGAAAGGTAGAAAATATACATGATGAATTACAAATGTACAGTAACAACAGTTCAAAATGGCAGCCCACTGCTCCTAACACTAGGATGGGTCAAATGCAGAGAAACAATTTCCCCACGGGGATTAATAAAGTATATCAAATCAAAATATAAAGCAAGCTATTATATATATAAGTATGTGAGGCATGGAATATGAAATCGAATATAGATAGAAGGTAGGTGTAGTTCTTTCAGTCTAATTTAAGTGTAAAACCGGACAGGAAATAAATAACCAAACTCTAGATGGATTACATTAAAGGTGGGGTAGGTAAGTTTGAGAAACCGGCTCGAGTGCGCTAGAATTTGAAAATACACAACCGGAGAAAATCTGCCACTTCCTCACAGAGCCCCTCCCCCAACACACACGAACGCGCAACTGACCAATGAGGGCACGAGAGAAGTTTGTGCCCCGATGGAAGGCTGACAGGCAGGTAGGCCATCCAGTTACTTGATTGGTCGTGCTTTTTACAGCGCCACGGCTTCCACAGATGACATTTTTTTATGGATTTTTTGTCAAAGCACTTCAGATATTCATTGCTATCGGGATGTTAAGAGCATTCCATGGAATATAACAAAAAGTGTATCTCGAGCCGGTTTCTCAAACTTACCTACTCCACCTTTCATGTATCCAAAAAATACATCACTGGCTCCAGCTTCTCAAATATGAGGATGTGCCGCTCTGCTCTGCTTTGTATCAATGCAAACTGAGTAGCTTTTAGATTTTGATTGGACAAAGAAGAAGTTTCTGTACACCTCGAATGTTTGAAACGAATCCCAAACCGGTGCGTTGATACAATAAACTGTTGTTGAACCGCATCGATGCGCAGAAAGAAGAATGCTAGCATGAGTAGATGTACGCGTCCTTCGGCACGGTGATAGCATTTGCCGGTGTAATTCGGTAGACATAGAAAATACTTGCTACCTGACTCAACTGCTCGAAACAAGGTCTGTCGATTATCTTGAGTAACCGGGTCATGGAGATATTTCGGTTGAATTTTACAAATGAGCACCATTTTGTTCCATTATTCTGGAGAGCAGGCAGACATCTCCAACAATCTGTAAGTCACACCAAAACAAAATAGATTCAGTGGTTGTAAAATACTTTCCCTCAAGTTCTGAACATTTTAGTAATTGTGCTCTACTTGAATGCCAGACTAACTGAGTGTTTCTACACTATACAGTTGTTCTTAAACGTGGGGTAGGTAATTCACTTCAGAAACACTTGTTGTTATATTCCATGGAATGCTCTTAACATCCCGATAGCAATGAATATCTTAAGTGCTTTGATAAATACATTAAAACATTTAATCTCTGGAAGCCGTGGCGCTGTAAAAAGCACGACCAATCATCTAAGCCGGCCCGGCTAAAGTAACTGGATGGCCTACCTGCCTGTCAGCCTTCCATCGGGTCACAAACTTATCTCGTGCCCTCATTGGTCATGTGCGCGTTCGTGTGTTGGAGGAGGGGCTCTGTGAGGAAGTCTGAAGGAAGGGGCAGATTTTTTTCCGGCTTCGTACTTTCAAATTCTAGCGCACTCGAGCTGGTTTCTCCATTCTTACCAACCCCACCTTTAATTGAGTACTTCTTCCCCTGCTGACTATTGATAAATATCACTATAAGAAAGAGAAAACGGTTGAATTTTTAAGTAGCATTCTCTCCGGATAAGCATCTATCACTTCTCGTCTCTGTTTCTCTGCAGGAAACACCATGACGGTCTCCTACATGTCGGGTTTGATGTTGGGCTCCATCGTGGCGTACGCTGCCTACAGCTTCGCCGCTCCACAATCAGAACCACCCTTCTCCACACTCAGCATACATGCTAATGCTACCGGGTACTGAATGTCTACACACTAAAAAAACACACACACATACCTGCAGCCATTTACATACACACACATAACATCCAGAAGAAGCAGACTGGTGGACTTGAGCTGCAGAAAAGGAGAAGAAAAAACTCTAAAGTTCATGTGTATACTTTGAGATTGATTCTCTTTGTCCAGATCATTCTTCGATTTGGCTTTCTGGATAAATAAGTGGAAGAAAAGACGAAGAATATTATGTGAAACAGTGAAAACGTAGCACTCTGTTGGTCCACTGACCTTCAAATGTCACGTCTCTGTTTCCCCGGAGGAGAGGAGCTGTTCATCTGTCCGGAAGCCAACAGAAGCCCTTTGAGCGTGTCACCGTCAAATTATTGTCTGCATGTGTGTGTGAACACACCGGCTGACATTTTGTACGGTGTAAAGTCAAGTGGCTTTTCGCTGCAGGGAAAGAAACGGCTTTCATAACGACGGGTCACGTATGTTACATTTCACCATGTGGAGAAAATATGTCAGTGTGATTTTTCTGGATCAGTTATTTCAGATTTTATTTTATTTTCTTATTATCTTCAGACTCTGAGTGGAGGAAATCAGGATTGAGTGAAGGTGTGCGAGCAATATACCGGCGGGCCAGATCTAATCGCGCCGAAATTAAATCCACCACGGGCCAGATTTGGTCCCCGGGCCTTGAGTTTGACTCCACAAAGGTTATTTGACATTTATTTATAATAGATACATTGATCATTAACAGTTCACACTGCAATATAGAATTAGAACCTGGAAACACATTTTTACTTTTTGTTTTATCGTGCCTTTAAATGAATTACAGTTTACAGTTTCATGGATGAGAAACAAAAACTTGAGTTTTATACTTAAAATGTTATGAAAATCCATCTTTCTTGTAGACAATAGAAGATTCAACTGTGTTTTGATTGGCTCCATTCATCTGGTTTACTGTGTCGCAGTGAGTTGTGTTTATTTTCAATATTAAGAACATTATTTTTTAGCTTTTAATTCAAACTTGTATATCTGAAAAGAAAGTAAGTTCCATTATGAAGCTATTATGTTTATGCGCATCAGCAGCTGCGGCTCTCTGGTCTTGTATTTCACCAAAATGCTAAAAAAAGCAGATTTCTGTCTGTTCAGTGACTTTACTTTGCTTCTTGCACCCTCTGATGGCTGTAACGAGAACCAAATGTTGGTATGAGTGTACCAGATGAGATAACGATAGCTGTTGTTTAAAAAAAGAGATATTTTGTGTCCCCTCTGTGTCCCTCTGAACTGTGTCTGTGTGTAACATCCATGTAATGATGTGGGATACTATGAGGGAGTCAACTATGTGCCAAAAAGTATACCTGTTTCTGCTCAGCTGTAAAAAGACTGAATGTAAGATAAAAGCTGTAAATACAGAATTAAATGCTCTCGATGCCGTGGAAAGCTCTTATTTTACTCACGCAAAAGCCTCTAACTGATAAATATTAACGTCCTTTATTTTTTCAGCTTCCCCAGCTTCTTATTTTCTCCACGTTTCGGATTCATTTTTCATTTGAGGATCTCCTGACAGTCCAGAGGTCATGCATTATGAAGATAACAGGCCTCAGAGTGCACTACATTATGTAGGTGACAGCTTGAATGGGGCTATTGACCGAGCTGTTTGAAGAATGGTAGGGGGCCGTGTTGGAGATAACCTCATTACTGTATGTATGTCCCTCTGTGCCGAGGCCTCTCACCTCTCAGAGAACTCCTGGGTCTGAAGGTGTTTTGAGTTATTTTTGGTCAGGTGTGACATTAAAGGACATGAAAAGCCTCTTTCCTTCTTCGTCTCTCTCTTTGGGAGAAACCTTAGACATATAGGAGAGAAGGATGTTAGCAGATTTAGACGTATACCTTTTGTCTATCTGCAGCAGGAAGCTGACTATTTTCACAGTTCAAGTTTAGCCATTCATCTCGGCGTTGTTTATTAGATGCACACCACACAGGTCAAGAGACATGAGAACTGACAAAGAAGGGGCGTGACTCCAACCGTCATATTGAGAGGCGAAGTCCCTCCCTTTCCGGGGAGCTCCATGGGACCTTAATTTGGAAAAAATATGTATTGAAGTCAATGGCGAGAGAAAGATTATCTTTCGATCCCGTTTGAATTGTGCCACGAATTACACACATGATGTTTGTCAATTTAAAAGATAATTTTGCAAGTCAAAAAAATAAAAATGTGTCGTAAAACTGTGAAGTAACGCTTTGTTTTGTGTGTGAAACCGCTCAATGAACTACAACTCCCGTCTCGCACCACACACCAAGACGGCCGTCACGTTGAAACATTTCACCTCTTTCTTTCAGAATGAGGCGGAAAGTATTAAAAGAGGTGAAAATCACTCCAAGTCTGGGCACGTTGAGAGCTGTGCACACACAAGGGGAGTTAGTCGGTTCCTAAGAGCCAGCATGCGGGACCGGGACTCTGGGATTTGTAGTCTTTAGTTGCGTATTTTTCATAGTCTTATATTTCAACAGTTTTACGACAAACTGTGACTTTTTTGACATGGAATTTTTTTTTAAGATTGACAAACATCATGTAATTCGTTGAACAAAACGGGATCAAATGATAATCTTTCTCTCTCCATTGACTTCAATACATACTTTTTTCCGAAATAAGGTCCCATGGGTCGGAAGTAGATGGGCGGGACTTCGCCTCTCTATAGCCCAGGTAGTGACATCAGAATCATGAACACAGTAGTAGTCGCAGCTACTTATATAAACAATATGGTACACAGTAATACTGTATGTTATACCTCAACAAGGGAGATCCCACTTTCATGAAATATTAAGTTATATGTGTATTTCTTCAAGCTAATTTAAAGGAAAGGTTTACATTTATAGAGCACTGCCGTGATATTCTTCCAGGATGATCTGGAGGTTAGCAAAGTAAGGGTATCAGAGCGGTGCAAACAAATTAAGATCTTTGGCAAACACACGTTTACAATATTTCTACAGTTTGCTCAGCAGGATAATCTCCACTGTAACACTCCTTTTTTAATTGTTGAAGAATAAATGCAATCGCTAGAAGTAAATAGCAAACAAAATGATAAATGTCACCACCGCTAAGCTAAAGGCGGCTAATTTTGAGCGGGATGAAGTTTAGTCGTCTCGTTTTAGACACTTGTTAGCAACCGCTGTTTTTAAGAAAAATGTAAGCTTCAGACATTCATCAGTGTAAACCAGAACAAAACGTTTACCTTACGATAAAAAACATTCAAAAAACCATTGACTTTGAGACAAGGGAACCCAGAACTGATCAAATGCTAACTCATTTCCAGGTTTAAGAGTTAGATGAGAAGATTGATAAACTCATGTCTGTACTTTAAATATAGCTACAGCTAACAGCCGGTTAGCTTTAGTTAGCTTAACCAACCTATCGAGCAAGGAAACAGCTAGCATGGCTCTTTGCAAAGGTTACAAAATCTATCACTTCCAAATAACATGTTAAATCCTATTTGTTTACTACAGTCTAGCTTTTTCACCCTCTTAAAGGCTACATGCTAAGCTAACCAGCTCCTGGCTCCAGTTTTGTATTTACCATACAAAAGAAGAGTTGTATCCCTATCTGCAAGAAAGTAAATAAGCGTCCCCAAAAGGTTGATCAAATATTTTAAAGGGCCCATGTCATGCTTTTCTGGTTTTTATGCATGTGAACGGTCTGCAGAGTCACAAAGCCTCAAAGTACACCCTGACGTGTGAACACCCAAATCAATGACAAAAACTCACCTCTTCAATCTGGCTTTTAATGTGTGATTGTTTTTGTATTATTTGACTTTAACTTTAACTATATATTTATTTGTTGTTCCTTCCTTTTCTTTTCCCTTCACTATATCTGTAAAGCGTCTTTGAGCACCTGTAAAAGCGCTAACAAATTAAATATATTATTATTATTAAATGGACCAATCCGCGGAGCACCTCACACACCAGGACCCCTTGGCTAACTAACAGGGCGTCCCATTGACTTGCATAGAGCTCCCTGAACGCTGGAGATAGACGAGTTGGGATCGTGGAGGAATGCTCTCCGCAGACCCATTGACTCACAGCGTTACAAACCTTTTTCTTTCTCAATATCAAGCCACACTTATTGTTTTTACTTCGGCTGTGAGTGTTTGTGTGCTCAGGATAAGTTTCGCTTGTTCTCGCTGTATCGCCGACCCGGAAACCTGTCCGCTCCTCGCAGCAGCGGTGAGCCTCGCAACGTCCCGACCAATCAGAGCACACTGAGCTCACAGGGAGGGGCAGGAGCTCCAACAAGCCGTTTAGGACAGAGTGAATACACATACTACAGAGATGCTGTATGAGAAACCAATGTGAGTTTGGAAAATTGTACAATGTAAATATATTCTAGTCGACCTCAACAATGGAAATATGAGCAGTAGAAATGGCCATGATGTGGACCTTTAAGATGAACAATGTACTGCAGTGGCATTTTGCTGCCATTTGCTTCATGTCAGTTTAAAATACATGAAGAGTAACAAGAGTAAATGATAGTCTACATTATAAACATCATGACACAAGTGTCTATTGAAGCTGTACTCCAGAAAATGTACCCTGATGACACTTTGATCTGTTTAAAACTCACACTTTTAAATCATATTAACGAGCTATGAAAATCTGCATCATTTCAGAAACATTTTTGCACTTACTATCATTTCTATTTAATCTTGTGACTTCCTCCTTCTGTTTTTTTATAGCAGTCACTTTCCTCCTAGCCAACAGCAAAGCATTTCTTCAGAAAACACGTCGTGCAGACTATTTTAGACTAAGCTCCCATGTGACTGCACACTGTGAAACATCAGAAGGGTGGCAGAAGAAGAAGATTGCATACAGACACTGTATGTTGTTATACCTCTACGGATCATACGAAATACATCTAGTTTGTGACAGAAATGGATGCACCTAAATGTGGTGGTTTTCTGGGAGCCTAATCTAGATCTTTGCAACATGTGCATATCACTTAATGCTTCAAAAAGCTGCCCGGTTTCAGGAGTGAGAGGATCATTATCTTTAGCTTGGTATGTCAATAATAGATCTGAAGGTTAACCAGGATTGGAGCAAATGTTTTCAGCAGTCAACGTGTTATTCCTGATGTTATGGATATGCATTGCTTTATCTATCAACATGTGACCAACACTATATGCTCCAAAACTTGCTTATTTGTCAGTAAATGCCACATTGTAGTCAATTATGTGAACTTAAAGGTGGGGTAGGTAATTTTGGAGGAACCAGCTCGAGTGCGCTAGAATTTGAAATTACACAACCGGAAAAAATCTGCCACTTCCTTACAGAGCCCCTCCCCCAACACACACGAACGCGCACATGACCAATGAGGGCACGAGATAAGTGTGTGCACAGATGGAAGGCTGACAGGCAGGTAGGCCATCCAGTTACTTTAGCCGGGCCGGCTCAGATGATTGGTCGTGCTTTTTACAGCGCCACGGCTTCCACAGATGGCATTTTTTTATGGATTTATTGTCAAAGCACTTCAGAAATTGATTGCTATCGGGATGTTAGGAGTATTTCATGGAATATACAACAAGTAAATCTCGAGCCGGTTTCTGAAATGTACCTACCCTACTTTTTTTGTAAATATGATTTGGGTCTGTGCCCATCATCAGATCTTAATAAAACATTTGTTCACATCTGTCTCTTGTTGCTATTTCTGCTGCATCCGATTTGCATGGAAGTAGATTAAAAAAAGGTTTGGATCAGAGCTCCTTTGTGTCTGTCAAAGCAGGAAGCGACCACATCCAGTCTGTCGGCTTTAAACAGCTCTGAGCAGAACAGATCTGAGACAACAAAACAAGACGTTCCACAGACGTTTGATAATCTTATGATCTGTGTTAACTCAAACATGAAACATGATACATACTGTTACGTGTATTGTACACTTTTCTACAATGTGTTGTACCTTTTCGTTGTTCACTTATTTCTTTATATTGTTATTACTTTTTTTCTACCATGGATATGTACATTTTGGATAATTTGTAACATTTGCTTGCCTCTCTATTAGTCTACTAACTTCATTTTTCAAGATGTGTGTGACTTCATCCTGCAGGGACTTCATCCTGCAGGGATCCACACGTTAAATGTAATTGTATTTACAGCTTCTGTCCAGCAGAGGGCGCTGCAGCTCAGAAAACATCCGGAGACAGTGAGCAGTTACAGCAGTTCGGGTTCAAATAGACTCAAGTGAAGACTATGTGTATTACAGATCAGAGGTCAGTGTCTTTATTGAGCTAAACACCTGTGTGAGAGAGCCTCGGAGGATTAAAGAAAGAAGCACGTGTGAAGGAAAAGGTGTGTGGCGCAGTGGGTTGTGCGTCGGTGTTCGGATCACAGGTTCAAACCGCACTGCAGTCAGCATGTCGTTGTGTCCCTGAGACACTTCACTCCAAATGGCTCCTGTGGGGATTGTCCACACTACTGAGCATGTAAGTCGCTTTGGATAAAAGCGTCTAACAAGTGACATGAAATGTAAAAGTCTGTTTTTATGTTCGCATCGTTTTTGAAAGTGCAGCACGTTTCTCCTATTGGAAGTGTTGGCCACCATAGATAATACACAGAAAATAAGAATAGTTCAAACATTAGAATACACAAGTTAATGATACACTAATTTTGCACCACTATTTCTCCATGTCCTCTAACAGAGACGGGAAGTAACTAAGTAGATTTACTCAAATACTTCAGTTAAATGTTGAGGTATTTGTACTATTTGCGCTTTATGCTACTTTTTACTTCTACTCCACTACAATTCAGAGGTAAATGGTGTACTTTTACTCCACTATATTTATGTAATAGCTTTAGTTACTCTACAGATTTGTATTAATGATGTGAAATATAATCAACTCTTAAATAAGACTTCAATTTAAACTGGAGTAAATCCACCAGCTACCCTGCAGTCTACAAAGTCATTCAGACTAGCTGCACCTTCACCAGCTTTGAGAACACTTTCATGATCAATCTTTATAAAACATATCATATATTATTCTGAAATGGACCAATCTGCACAACGACTACTTTTAATTTGTTGTACTTTAAGTATATTTTGATGCTTATACTTTTCAACTTTTACTTGAGTAACATTTTGAAAGCAGGACTTTTACAGTAACAGAGTATTCCTACACTCTGGTACTTCCACTTTTACTCAAGCACAAGATCGGAGTACTTCTCCCACCTCTGCACTCTGAACACAGCGTACATTTAAAGTGTTTTATGTCACATGATGTTTTTAAAGAATGATCCTTACCAATAAACGTTGAAGTAAGAAAGACTATCATAGCAAACCTATTTTCCCCCAATTCTTAAAAACAGAAAAGAAACCCACATTTTTTTCTAGCTTCTTTTGGCTTCCGTACAAACCATACAAGGCCGTTTTCTATCTTATCATGGTGTTCCTGGTGTTATGGAGGTCAACGTGTGTGTACATATAACTATGAATGTCTGGGTGTTTTTATGCCTGTGTGTATTCGTGTGCTAATTCTGGATGTGGCTGCAGGGGAAGAGAGTCTCTGGTGTGTGACGGAGAAACTGATCATTAGTCATGCTGCTCCACATACTGTAGGAGAGGAAGGGAGGAGAGAGAGGAAGGGAGGAGGGAGAGGAAGGGAGGAGGGAGAGGAAGGTGAAACACTCTGACTGTGTTTTAATGCTTTAAAGGTCAATACTCTTCAATTTCACTGTGATGTCTCATTATGATAAACTCACACCTTTCCTGATGTGCGGCTCTTTCCTGTTCCATCATGCTTCCTAAAATAGATTACTCTATATTACTTTAATAACTATGTGAGTTTAAACACATTTTTTCCATAAATCTTTTTCACTTCGTGCCATAAAGCAAAACAGCCACTCTTTTTAACTAGGCTTGTTTGTTTGACTAAATAAGGATTGTTCATTGATGTGAAGATGCTGCATGTCATTAAAAGGGTTCCTCTTTTTCTTTACTGGCTCTGTGGTGTTGATGAAACCCTATTAGGGAAGCAAGTACGAAAACATGAAAAGAGACGCTGCAGCGCCGTCAGTGTGAGAAAAATAATGACATTTTCCAAACTTTAAAGCACATGTGTCAAACTCAAGGCTCGGGGGCCAAATCCGGCCCTTGGTGGATTTACTTTCGGCCCGCAGGATAATTTCTAATTCCTAATTCCTATTAGATCTGGCCCGCCGGTATATTGCACGCACACCTTCACTCCATCCTGAGGGTCTCCTCCGCTCAGAGCCGGACCCCAAACATTGATGACCTTGCCCCCGAGATGAGACGCCAAGTATCTGAGCTAGCATCAGAGCAGCACACTGAGTTCAATGGATGCTTCCTTCTGCACTTCCTCTCTCACGACAACAGGCCATGTTTGTTTTGTCCTTTGAGGGAAATAGTTTTGTTGAAGCTGTTGTTGGCCTGTGGAGAAATGTACTCATAAGAAATGAAGATAGAGCCATAAGAAATGAATGCAACTGATTATTTAATGTTTAATGTTGTTTTTATAGGCAATCATTGAAGCTTTGTTCGTTCCAGGTTTAAAATAAATGTGCAATAAGTTCATTTCAATATGTCTTGCTATAAACATTGAACCAGTCCAGCCCTCGAGTAGCACCCATTTTTTAATTTTGGCCCACTGTGTCTTTGAGTTTGACCCCCCCGCTTTAAAGCACGTAAACATGTCACAGTAGAGACACAACATATAAACATGCACCTGGAGATTAGCATGATAGTGCCTCTTAAACAGTATATGTTGGATCTGTTTGTGCAGCCCTCTGATGCAGACCTATGATTTGAGGTGATATAAGTAAAGTTGTCTTGACTTAGATTAGAGCAAAAGTGAGGAAGAGAGAGAAAAACAAATACAGGTTATGAGACAGAGGGTTAAGAAGGAGAACGTAAATACACTTAAAAAGGTGAAGGAGGAAGGAGAAGGGCTGAAAGAGAGAGATGGAGAAAATTGGCGAAACATGAAGAACTGACGGAATGACAAGAGAGAGTATGGAGAGGTGATGGATGATATGGGGGTAAGAAAACATAGAACAGGGGATTGGCCATGAGAACAGACAATGGGATCCTGATAAGTGACACGATGTTCAGATACGTCTCGTAAGTAGGATGGATCGAGGTCGATAAACACAGCCTGTCCCTGCGTACAACAAATAAAAATGAAATATGACGGAGAGCTTCCCGGGCGGTGGGGAGGCATCTCCTGCAGCTAGCCTCGAGCTGTATAGATAAACATTAGTATTGAGTATACATGTGCACAAGAGATAACATTCAATTGAATAAAAATATGTTGCAATAAAAGGATTAAAATAAATACAAAAATGTCCATAAACACAAGAAATGAAAGTCAAAATGTGCAATTAAAAGATAAAATTTAAATAAAAATATTTATAGAAACATGAGAAAATAACAGGCGATAAAAGGCTTAAATAAATAATACTAAACTAAACATACAAAGTTAAAATTTAAATGTGCAATAAAAAGATCAAATATAGTCAAAATGTGCACTAAAAGAATACATAAAATTAGCTATAAATTAATAAATTATAACATAATCTTCACTGGAAATGTCTCCATCTGTTATAAGCCATGAGTAATGTAATGTGTGCAGAGCTTCCCGTCAGGCTGTGGTCAAAACAACCTCCACATCATCAGAGAAAGCAGCCTGTGTCCTGTTAGGCAAAACCCAGGGGAAAGCCCACAAAGCTGCTGCCTCACAAAGCTGATTACTGCGGGCGACGGGTAACAAAAGAAGGCAGACCAGAGGAGCATATCAACGTTTTAATCAACTCTTTTGTCGTCTGGATTCTGGAAAAAGTGACGAGTATTTAGAGAGATTTTAAAACTAAATCATGTCTCTCTTCAGAAGCAGCTATTCTTCAGCTGTCAGGTATTCAGTGGGCATCACCGTGTGTTCACAGCTACAATCAAATTCATTCACACTGTCACTCCTGTCTGAATACTCACACTGACGTCTGTGTGTGTGCTTGACAGGCAGAAAGAGAGAGTGTGAAAGAGAGAGAGAAGTAAACATGCCTGGAAATACAAAGACTGCGATGTTTCATTCATTGCGTTGTCAGTATGAATAATAGATAGCTGATTGATATGCAGTCCATCACACACACATACACGCACACACTCTGTATGTGATCGCACACTGAACTAATATTTGTAAGGCTCGGCTGTCATTTCACATTCAAATTCATCACAAGAGGCAAAAGATCAAAAGCCAGACACAAACATACACTCACACAAATACAAGCGCACACACACACTACATTGACTGACATGTATTCCCTGGAGACTTATCCTAACCCTAACCAAGTCTTCACCTTAAAATGAATGATTCCCCTCATGGGGACCTCCATTTTGTCCCCATAAGGGACTGTGTAAACAGATTTAGGTCCCCACAAGTATAGTAATGCTAGGCCACCGACACCCCCACACACACACACCCCCCCACACACACACACACACACACACACAAACACACACACACACCCCCCCACACCCACACCGGTTCCCAACTTTAAATCGTGTTTTCTCCCCAAAGTATAAAAAAATACTTCCCATTTCATTTGGGAAACCTGAAGAAAATAAACTATGTAGCAAACACGCATTTACTAATATTTTCAGCAGGATAATCTCATATTAACTCCACTTTGTGATTTTTGAACCGTAAATGCAATCACCAGAAGTAAAATGCTAACGCTAGGCTATAAAGGAGCTACATCGTCACATGACTTCACGTCGCCACCGCTAAGCTAACAGCGGCTAATGTTTGACATGATGGTGTTTAAAAGACTCATTCAGACATTTGTAGAAACCACGTTTGCTTTTAAAACATATAGAAGCTTTAGAGTTTAGACGTTCACCTGTCGGATTTTTACAAATGGATTTTACATTGTAGAACAAAATGTCAACATTTCTTAAGAGACAAGAGAACCAGAAGTGCTAAAAAGCATACTATGGTCCAGATTCAGGACTCATTACCGCACTATGACACAAAGATGCTTCAGTTGTCTCCGTGTTGATTGCACAAGCAAGGAGGGAAAAAACACACAAGTAATTTGAGAATGTCTGATGTGTGAATAAAAGATAGAACGAGGAGGAAGTTGTGTTAGCACAGAAAACTCCTTTTATCTCTCTTTTTAGAGTTGAAGGACAAACAGTGTTATGAAAGTTTGAGAGCAGACAGAAAAACAAGTCTCACAAACTGCTTGTGCTCAGTCTGCATTTGAACGCCCCCATACCTGTCTCCTGGGAAACGGGTGTGTGTGTGTGTGTGTGTGTGTGTGTGTGTGTGCGCACACACACACACACACACACACACACATTCCTGTTCTTCTATGTTTGTGATCATTGACATGCATTACCTAGCCCCAAACCCGAAACTTAACCAACACAAATAAATACCTTACCCTGACTTAAAGTGGCCCTATTAAGCTATGTAGTGCTTTTGTGCATGTAAACCGTCTGCAAAGGCTAAAATCCATAAGTTCCCTCCAAACGGGAGTTTCTCTCCCACAAACTACCTGAAATGCCTCCATTGGACTCCTTTGTTTACTCCTGTAACATAGTGACAACACTATTTGAAACTCACGCTTCTATTGGCTAGTGCTGAAATAAGTTGACTTTGATATAGAACGCTAAAAGGCTCCAACTGGTTGTCCAATCACAACAGAGCCGGCCAGCTAACCAATCAGAGCAGACTGGGCTCTGGTTTCGGACAGAGGGTGAAAAGAGGTGCTGTAGCTCAGGCAGTATGAGAAAAATAAAGAGCTTTCTGAACATCAGAGCATGGAGACATATCCCAGTAGAGACACTACATACCAACATGAACCTGAACATTAGCAGAATATGTCGTCTTTAAATCTCAACTCTCAAATAGCCCTTTGGAGAAACAAGGATCGGTCAAAATATCCTCAATTTCTAAAAATGTCCTCACTTTGTCAGTTTAATTGACTTGTCCTCATCATGCACCAAGAACAAGAACACACACACACACAGATGCCTGAAAGAGCTGCGGAGTGAAGCAAAGACAGAAAGAGAGGTGGGGCAATGAGTTCACACACTCCCATACACACACACACACAATTGCATCTCTACTCCTCCACTCGCTGCGTTTAGGTTGCATTGAAACTGCAGCCAATATAATGCCTCTGTTCTTGTGATGTCGACCAATGAGAACGCTGCATGCTGACACACCCACAAGAGGGTGTGTGAGGCGCTGCTGAGGTAGGATGGAGTGTGTGTGTGTGTGTGTGTGTGTGTGTGTGTGTGTGTGTGTGTGTGTGTGTGTGTGTGTGTGTGTGTGTGTGTGTGTGTGTGTGTGTGTGTGTGTGTGTGTGTGTGTGTGTGTGTGTGTGTGTGTGTGTGTGTGTGTGTGTGTGTGTGTGGAGGAAGCTCCCAGCAGGTTCTGATGATTTGCTGATGTTGGTCCTTTGGGGGAAGCAGAGAGGCGGCCGAACCCCTGACTGCTGCTGCTCTCGCGTGAAACAGGAACACACACTCCGTTCATGTCAGCAAAGATTTGATTACACATGGGTACACAGGAATTCAAAAGACACACACTGACACAAACCCTTGCCAGCTCTTTGAGGGCAGAGTCATGAACGGTCAGCATGGAAAATGTGTCTCCCGCGGTCAGCTCCGCCGCAGAGGAAGCTGAACTTTCCTCCATTTTATCACAACCAGCAGCTTCATTACTGGGCTGCCAAAATGGAGGCCTGATGGAGTCCAGTGATGATTAAAGGGGCAGATCACACAAACTGAACCCAGGCACAACAGCACAGGAAACACAAACATGAGAGCAGCTCATTAAGGTGAGCGAGCAGCTTCTTCAGGCAGTGAAAGCAGCAGGAAACGAGGAGATGGAGGAGGAATATCAACAAGGAGGAATCAGCTGAATATCTAGGTTGTTCTTCACTGTTTGTAGTGGAAAAGTAAAGCTCTCTTATTGGAATACAACCCACGTTATCTGGAAGCAGGAGGGCTTCCTGTCAGGTGAAGTAGGCTGGTATAACAAAATAATACATGGGTCAAACAAACACGTTGTTCACAAAGGAAACCGCTGTCTGTGTATGAGAAAGAAAAATGGTTACAGTGACTTATTTTAAGTACATTTTTTACATACTATCAACGTATAATTTACGTATGAACTTAGAGCAAGTAGTTGGTTAGCTTAGCTTAGCATAACGAGTGGAAACATCTAGGACTGTTAGCAAAGTTAACAAAAAGCTCACTAACTAAAATGCTCAATTCCAGTAGTTATGCTAAGCTAACACATCTGACATTAGCCTAATATGACTGGTGTCAATCTTCTCATCTGACTATTGGCAAGAAAGTAAATAAGTGCTTTTCCCAAAATATTAAATCTTTAAGTAACTGCTGCTCGACTGCTAATGAATGACTTAAGAGAACGAAACCTGCCAAAAAAAGTGGGACGACAGGACAAAGTGCAGTATGTTAGCATCAAGAGAGACTCACACACCAAAGGTACAGTTCCATCTGTTTATTGATTAACTATAAAATATTGAGTTACTAAAACAATTTGAAAGAAACACTGATAAACGTGGTTGCTGTCTGTAACCTTACACATACAGTATAGGGTGACAGAATATATCATGATTCAGATTCATCTCTAAAATGTATTCATTTTTTGCATTTTTACAAGATTAGACATGTGTACAAAGTATATTCTGATAGCTTTTTACTCCACTCGACAGTGAAGGATCATTTACAAAACGTAGAGGATTTTTTTAATATTTATTTTCAAAATAATCTTTTTTGTAGTCTGTAACAGGACGATAACGATACTGAAGGAACAGCAGACGAAGAACCAGCCTCCAGTCCACCTCTCTCTCTCCCATTCTCTCTTATAGTCTCTCTTTCGTTCTCTCTCTCTCTCTCTCTCTCTCTCTCTCTCTCTCTAGCAGCTAGCTCTCTGCCTCTTAGCAGTATTGCTTGCGAGGTGTGGACGATTGTTCAAAGAGGGGAAGCAAAAGGGGGAAACTAATGACAAAAACATGCAAAAAGAAATATATATATCTACAAGAATTACAAAAATAAATCACAGCAAAACAAACATTTTTAAAGAAAAATGTGATAAAAAGAACATTTTTACAAAGATAGTCTCTGAAAACAAATGAAAATGAAGGCGATAAGTGGGCAATAAGCGTTCATGTGTGTGTTGGACCCTGTTTGAAGGCCTAAGGCTGGGCTTTGGATGGAGATAGGGGCGCAAATAGAGATTGGAAGGCAATAACACACACTTTTAAGGTGTGTGAGATTGTGTATCTTATTAAACACACACGGGGAAAAAAAGTGCTTTAGCAGCTCGAGGGGTAAACAAACATTCATAACTTGTTCACTCTGCAAACACCGGCGCGACCTGTGTACCCAGTACTGCTCAGATAAACCAGAGCAGATCCATTTTGTCCGACTGTCACTCAAGACGTTTTCGTCTGAAGAAATGTGTGTGTTAGCCTGAAGGGGAAGACGGGGGGATTTAGCAGATAGGATTTTTTGTCTGCCATCAATCGATCGAGGGATCTCAGAAAACACTACACTCTGTACCTTGGTAAATCCCTTTCAATACTAGCAGCAAATTAACTTTTCCTTTACTGAAACGCTTCTATACTGGCAGACGTCTTTTTTCTTTTTAATCTGGGATATAAATCACATTAACAACATTAACATCTTGGGACGTCACACAAGCCTTCACAGAGTAAAACATGATATAGACTATGATAAAACAACCAAGAGATCTCAAAAGAGTAGAACATATTAAAACTATTGAATATCAACAAGACAATCTTCAATCTCTGCGGCAAAGCAGAGAGAGGGCAACGTGGCACGAGAAAAATCAACATGACAATCACAGATATATACTATGCATACAGTATACAATATACTGTACTTAGATCTGATACAAACTCTATACACAATAGTGTAACAAAGTGGGTTAACAGCTCAGTAAACGGAGGGTTGTTTGGACTTTAAATCGCAAAGATGAAAGGCATTTTGGGGGAACCCGCCAATCTGACCAATCAGCAGTCTTGCTTTGATGTTGGGGGCGGGACCTAAAGAGATTTGGCGAATCATCATAAGGCCTGGGAGAGAAAAAGGCCGCCCAAATGCTCACAACCCTGAGCACGACATTCAACAGTCTCACCCTAAAAAACGGTTAAACTAGGCACATAGAAAAATATTCATAAGCAGCTAAAAGAGGGGAGAAAATGTTTGTTTATCTTTATGTATGATCGGGGGGTTAGGTAAATAATTTAGGAAGACATACAAGACTCCCAGTCATTAAAAAGTGCATTTCAAACGTGATTGCACAGAGGGTCGAAATGTGATCGAACAGGGTGAAGATAGACGCCTACAAGCAGAAAGTAAAAAGATATTGCAAAGACAGGACATTTAGAGGTTGGAAACACTGCAGCCAAGTCGACATGATGCCAAAGTGTGGAACTGTAAAAATTGAATTATGTTCATGATGGTATCACTGCTGGCAGCTTCATCAGAGATATGACCTTGATGCGGCTCGGACTGAAATGCTTACAACCTTGAAGAACAGCTTTTAAAAAAAGAAAGTAAAAAAAAAGGATAAATCCACCCGACACTCTCAGCTCGTTCGGTCACTTTATGATCACGTGTTTACTTTGCATCGTTGCCCATTTTTCCTACATTTCTTCAGAATTCCAGCTTTGGAAACTGCGGTCTTTTTTGGGGGGGGGAAATTACCCAGAAGTACCTACGTGGCAGTCTTCATAAGAGCTGTTAGAAACTGTCTCTGCCAGATCAGTTCCAGAAACCCTGATTTGTTCTGCGTTGGTGCGAAAATGCAGCGGCTGCCCGTCACGGCTCTGGTTTTACAGCGTTGTTACGATTGAAATCTTGAAGGTGGTAAGGAAACCATTTTATCCTGATATTTCTTTTTACTTTTCGCCCGCAGCCTGAATCTTGTAGCTCTTTTTGTCAAAGTATTGTTGCAAAAATGAGCACTCAATAAAATCCCGGACATTCGAACAGCAGCTGGTTTGATCGTGTTCTCGGTGGATTTATCCGTTGAAGACAAGGAACTCAAGGATGAAAATGGGAAGTGCTTTTAAACATATTCCTTCCTCTCTTTTTAATCCTGAGGGACAAACAGTCTGCCTGCGTTTAGTTAGGATTGTCACGGGGAGTTGAATCGGTTAGTTATTATTTTCTGTTTAGGTGATCTCTGTAGGACAGCAAAGGGTACCTCTGTCTCTTCCTGTGCGTCTGTTTCTCTGTCTGTCGCTCCTGCTGTTCTGTACATTAACACGACTGTAACGTGACTAACACCACGGCAACATCATAACAACCGTCTCTCTTCATCATTCACAGTTCATTAAAGCTTCTCCACTGTTTAGAAAAAAGTACTCTGACATAAATCTGTTACATGAAAATAAAACACGTATTTGTCCTCTATATAACGTGTGTGTGTGTGGATTATTTACACGTGTGTTTACGGGGAGTATATTTACAGTAAAGAGGCTGGTGTGTGTGTTCAAGATTTCCCACCAACACAGCACCAGTAAATGTAAATAGAGAGTGTGTGTTGTGATGTACTTGTAATACTGTCTATAGTGTCTCCTTTTCTGTAGTAGGAGGTGTGTCTAACAGTCTGTCGTGTCGTCATTAAAAGATCCATCATGATTCAGACCAGTGTTGGACTCATGATTTTGGTTTTGGGAGTCTGTGTGTGTTTAGCAGATGACTGGGACTCCGTCGGTGTTGAAGATCATGCCGGTGGTGGGTTCGTAGGTGCCGGCCAGGTAGTAGAGGTCCTCGCTGTCGGCGTACTTCCGGGTGAGGGTCATCTGCTCGTACTCCTCCACGCTCACCACCAGGCACTTGTGGCTCACCGTCTGCACGTCGTTCTCGTCGCTGTGGGACGACTGGTAGAGGGCACGCTGTGGAGTAACACAGGACTTTAGTAGAAATAGCTACAGTGTAGTTATGTCGATGAAAGTCTTCGGTCACAGGCTCCTCCAACAGAGCAACACAATAAAACAGATTAAATAGTGCAAGTAAATACTACTAAAAACAAATAAAATAGAATTGAAATAGTACAATAATATATTTTCATATAGTGTGGATCAAAAACATGCTACTTTTCTACACAACTAGATCATTCACTGCAAGGTCTAGTGTCTTTGGAGTCCCAAACACGTTTGTGTTGTTCATTTAGCTCCAATCAGATCATGGTAAGAGTAATGTATTTGGAAAAGGAATTGTATTAAATATATGCAAATAGTAATAGATTTGTTACTAATGTGACTTTAACTTCTTATGTTTAAATAACAACTTTAACTTGTTATTTTTTTAACCCATTTTGTTGAACTATGAATATTGTGAAATTATTTATATAATAATAATAAATTTTATTTGTAAAGCACCTTATAATATGTATAACATGATAATGAAAACGTTTTGATAGTTGGCCCAAAAAAAAGTTATTTTTCTTCTATTTTCTTCTAATCTATTAAAGTTTAAAGTATAAAACAGTGAATAAATAAAGCTTTCTGTTAACATACCCGGTGTCTATTAAGCTACTATCTGATGTATTCAGGTATATATTCACAACATTTAACTACCTTAAAGGGGACCTATCATGCAAAATGCACTTTTTGATGTCTTCTATACATAACTATGTGTCCCCGGTGTGTCGGGGAACTCACGCAGCGTCAGAAAATAAAACCCCCTCTCTTTTCCTCCGTTCCCAAATCTCTAAAAACGGGGAACAACGGAGCTGAGCCAGATTTGCGTCCGATATGACGTAACATCTGAAATGTGGATCCACGGCCCAATCAGAACCGTTGCTATCAGAAACAATGCCCGACTGTTTTGGACGTAATATGGTTGTGTTCACATTAGCATCGCTAACACTCAGAGCTAACATGTACTGGAGAGCATGTGTGTGAAGAAGCAGGAAGTAGAAAGGAACTCACCTTGTGGTGTAACCGGCAAGAGAGAAAGCCTTTGAGCTCCAGACTGTTTCAGATCCTTGATAATCCATGATATGGCGTTTCATCACGGCAGCATTTAGTTTAGACGGTAGCTGCGGGTCCCGCATGAGCTCAGATCCCTCCGTTTTTATTTTTTATCAATTTTTAAAGCTTCATACCCAAAATCAGCACTTTTGAAACAGGAAGTGAAATAGAGGGATATGAGGCATGGCTATATGGGTGATCTGTTTGGTATTTTGAGCAAAACATTTCATAGACATGTTTTTTAATATATTTGTATATATCTAAGACCCATGCTATTGCCTAAAAATAGCATGATAGGTGACCTTTAAGTCCGTTTTGGGCCTCCATATTTTCTAAGTATAGCTTCTCTCAGCTTTATGGTTATAATAAAATCTAACGGGGCTTTAAAGCTAGAAGATCAGAGGTATATAAAACGCTTTCTCTCTCACCTCCATGAAGTCTTTCCTCTTGATGGAGGAGTGCAGAGCTGAAGGCAACGACAGACCGCACATCTGATCCCAGTTCTGCAGAGGACAGAGTGTTAATCTTTTAAGTGTGTGTTCAGTCTTCTACAGCTATGAAAGAATCGTGCATACAATCCTAAAAAAATCTAATGGTTTTTTAATGACACAGCACAATGATAGATGCTTTGAGGAAATAAGAGAGGAGGAAGACTATTAGTTATGAGATTGGATTAAAATAAATCCCCTTCATTAATTACATTCCCTCACATTAAGAAGGGTTTGAAACCTCCACAAGATGAAAACAATTAACAAACACAAATATATTTGACTGAATAACCAATAAGAATGGTCTTACCCCCAGGAAGTGCGCCATCACATTTTAATCAACGATGTTTAATCGTTGAACATATGGTGGTGTTACTACAGCTTGACACGTGTCAGGCCAAAAATACCTTTTCCCATTGACTTACATTAGGAAAGGGACGTTGTTAAATCAGCGTATATATTTAACACAAATGATTGAAAAGCCCTTATTTAACTCATAAGGGACGAAAAGAAAAAAAAGAAAAAAAAGCCGAAACCTCCATTCCTCTCACCTAGCTAGACAGAGTGGTGGAGCTGATTGGGGGCGGGGCTTAAGGAAAAAGCTATGGGACCAATCGTCCAAACATCTCTGACAAATGTGGGTATTTCTGCCCTCGAGTAACAGGTTCTTTTGGCTTCATGAACCGCAGAGCAACTTTTATAGGAATAAACAGGATCCCGCCTCAAAGTCTTTGTATTAAAGCAGCACTACGTCACTACCCCAGTTTAATCATGCCTAAAAGCTGCTGTGTCGCGATTTGCACGTAAAACAACGAAATGATCCGAAGTTCAGGTTTTCTATACTTTAAGAGAAAATGACAATGAAGGAAAGATCTGTGGCATCAGGACATCCAGAGAGAGGATGTACAGATAGTGGCCGGATCATTTCATGGAGTTTTTTGACGCCTACTGTTAGAAAAATATCACTCGTCACCGGCTTGAGCTTTAATAATCAGGATCCATGTATTTATTATCCTCCCAAGAATGGAAGTAGTCATCACATACAGAGCATTTGGTACAACTAGTTCCTGAACCGTGTCCTTCACATGCTGATATACAAGAGAGGGAGTCACACAGTCACAAGATGGAGGAATACCGGTTCAAAGCAGTATACAATGTTTAGTTCAGATCAGCTAAGACCTGCGTAAGTAATAAACATGACAGTCATATGTCTATCTAGGGGCTGTCATCTTGTTTAATCGTTAGCTATCGTATGTTCAACACGGTGCCTCATGAGCTTCTTCTATGTAATCATACATCCTGTCACGTACACAGTTGCGTAGGGCCTTCATGTGTGACTCTGATATTGGACGAGTACATTCAGTATTTTCCCAGCACCTACCTTCTTGTCGATGAGTTTCTTGCCGGGGTTTGTCTCCTCGGGGTGGTAGAACCAGTTGACCCGGACCACCATGTTGCTACCCCACGACTCCCACATGCTCTGGATGCGTCCGATGAACGGTAAATTGGGTCGTCCGGCAGACAGGAAGACGGCGCAGTCTCCGACGCGAATCATCTCCTGGCCGCGCACAATGGCCTTATAGAAGAGCTTCTTCGCCTTGCCTTTCATACCCCGTCTCTGTGGGGGGGAGAGAGAGGTCAGAGAGAGAAAACGAGGGGGGGATTTGGTACCATAGGGGCCTGTGTCTACATAGCGCCTTTTACTGGCAGGGTTGAAACGCTCACAGCTGTTTTTTATTGTTTCTATGACATATGGTATCTTGACAGTGTATTGCATGACATACTTGCTTCTACCCCATGGATTGTTTTGTCTATTTTTGTTTGTTTGACATCGGTTTTTTCAGCATTACAACCAACAGGAAGATACTTGCTCTCAAACTGTGTCTGGATAAGCTTAACATCTTTAGTTTTTGGTCTTCACAATTACATATTTTGTTCATTTATTAAATGTAACTTTGTTTTGTTTTTCACCTGGACCCTACTTTCGCATTTTTTGTGTCTAAGTACCGTTTTTTAAAGGGCTTCAGAATTGAGGAATGAGCAATGGGACTCATAATAAGAAAAGGACCCTGATGTTATTTATATACCCAAAACACTTGATCATGCCTAACCAAGTCTCAAACAGCAAGAAATCTCATGTTGCTTCCACATAGTGGAAATATTCAGTCATGACATTTTAAATCTTTTAGACGCTAATTATATAACTTCTGTACTCCCAGACAACGGTGATACTCCTCTCTCTAAACTCTCTAAACTGACAAAGAACCTTATTTTTATAAAATAACATCATTGTTTGAAACAGAAAATCCTCTCAGCCATAGCAGTCAGGTATTAATGAATTAAGGAATGAGTAATGAAAATGACATATTTGCACCGTGTACATGTGAAGTATTTGAAACAAATGCATTTATGTTGCTTATAAATTGATAAAGTCGGACAAATAGATTGAATATTAATTATGAAAATCTGTTTTGCCATCAAGCTCTCTGATTGGATGTGTGTTGCCATGGACACACATGGCACCAGGACCAATGGAACATTTGAGTTTGACCTGGAGTTCTAGAACTTTGGTTCTCATGACAACCGAGCACTGAACGTAAACAGGAAGGCCCTCTGAGGACTTCAATCACTCTACAGCCAGCAGTCAGCCATAGACACGCATTCAGTCAGAAGCCAGTCAGTCTAACAAAGACAACACACAGCTTTGACAGGCAACTATACTCTTCTCCACTCGCACAAGTCTACACACTGTGCCATGGACAGACGAGGCCTCCAGCCCAACAGGGGCAAACCTGTGGATCGCGTTGAACTCGCCTGCAAGCAGATCCACTGCAGCAACGGGCAGATATCTGGCCTGACTGAGTTATACGCCGAGTATCACAGAAAGAGGAATAACTTTTGCCACAGGGTGAGAGCAGAGAAAGAAAAAATCAAACATCTCGAGGAACTCCTGGACTACAGGGACACAGGATTTTGCGAAGAGCAAATAAAGCAGTTTGACACCATCATGGAGCGTGAGGAAGACATCTCATATCTGAGGGAAAGTCTGTGCCAACGAAGCCAGCAGCAGACATCCGACAGCCAGAAACATGGTGGTCTCCTGCAGGCCGAAACAGAGACGGAAAGAATGCTGATGAGGAAAGGGGAAGACCTCCTTCAGTTCATTACAACCTTGGAGGATAGATGCAGCGCTGAGAAGGAGAAGATGGAGGCGGAGAGCCAACACAGGCAGCAGCTGGACGAGATGATCACAAGGTTCGAGGCAGAGAAAGAGATCTCAGCGCAGATCAACAGGGAGAAGTCCGACAGCCTGGACAAGGAGAAGTTCCTGCGCCTGGAGGCGGAGAACACCAACGCTGAGCTCCGTCAGAGCGTTGCTGCCTGGCAGCTCGACTGCAGCTCTCTGCAGAAGCAGGTCCTCAGAGAAGTGGCTCTGAAACAGAGCAGGGAGGCTGAAGTCCAACAGCTGGAGGCCAGATTGAAGGGGCAGGAAGACATATTCTTCAAACACCTGGCCGAAAACCACCAGAGATGGATCAGGAGGAGAAACGACTGGGAGAACAGCAAACGTGATCTTTGAAATCCAAGAAACGGAGAAGAAAAAGATGGAGGGACCTGAAGCGGCAGCCATGTTTTATTTTGAATGCTGCCTGCATTAAAAATTAAATTAAAAATAAATACATTTAATTAAATTACAAAAAGAAAAACGTCCATGTCAGCCTCTCTGAGCGAACATGTACTGTATACGGTAATTATTATTATTATTAGATATTTTGGGGACTAAACTGGAAGATATACCGTTATCTGTTTCGTTTATTATGTGAACAACACGGAGTCTCATGAATACAACATCTGATAAGAGATGTATGTAAAGATAGATGCAGGTCTTTTTATATTTGTCTCACTAAACAGGTTCATTTCATACAAGCTCTTAAAATATTCAAGTTATAAAAGCACATTTTCAAATCCTGCATTTCTAATACACTCAGTATTTTAAATTGGCATATTTGAAAAAATACAATGTTTAAATGTGTTTATCTCTTTACACAGAGAGGACACATGTTGATGTGGAAGAGACATGAAGAAGTGGGTTTTGCATAATAGGTCCCCTTTAAGTACATTTAAGTTTTTCTCTTTTATGCTACTTAATACTTCTACGTCCGGTGCCTTGCTCAAGGGCACCACGGCAGGGTCCACACTCAGGTCTGTTCGGGGACTTGAACCGGCGAGGAACCAGCGACCCTCCGACGAGGAACCGGCGACCCTCCGGCTCACAGTCCAAGCCCCTACTGACTGTGCCACTGTCGGACTTGTTCCACATCTGGAATGTTCCATCTACTATTCCTCAATCTCAATCTTTATTTATTTATATAGCACATTTAAAACCACCTCAGTTAAAGTTTTACAGGCAATAAATACAACATCAAATCACACGATGGGAGTTAAATACTTCCTCACCTGAGTGGGTTTTCCGAACCACTTCCAGAGTTGTCGGGCTGGAAGGAACGCAGATATTTTGGGTCTGTTCTCCACGCTGGGGAGCCGCTGACGTTTGGCCAGCTCCTTGGTGGTGGGCATGTGGACCCCCTCCCTCCTCTTCGGCCTGCCCACCTTCCCCTCCCCTCCGCTGGGCTTCGGTTTGGGAGGACGACCCCTCTGCCCGGAGCCTTTCCCGGTCGCTGGTTTCACAGGTTTGACGGGAGCAGGAGGCGTCGGAGAGGACGAAGGAGAGGGAGATTCTGAAGGAGGCGACATCTCCTCTTCTTCTTCTTCCTCCTCCTCCTCCTCTTTCACCACCTCTTTCTTCACCACCTCCTTCTTCACTTCCTCCTTCTTCACTTCCACCTTCTTCACTTCCACCTTCTTCACTTCCACCTTCTTCACTTCCACCTTCTTCACTTCCACCTTCTTCACTTCCTCCTCTTCCGGTTCTTTCGCTTTCTCCTGTACTGGAGGAGGTGTGATTGCCACTGAAGGAGGGGTGGAGGTCCTCTCTTCATCCGAGCTGCAGGAGGAGTCATCGGTGGACGAAGAGGACGAGGACGAGGACCCTGATGAAGAAGACGAGGAGGAACCGGAACAAGACGAAGAGGAGGACGAGCAACTAGAGGTGCATTTCTTCTTCTTCTTTTTCTTCTTCTTCACCTTGTCACGTTCCTCCTCCGACTCCGAGCTGCTGCTGCTGTGAGATTCCTCCTTCTTCACCTTCCTCTCTACCTCCTTTTTACCTTTGTCTTCCCTCGTCTCCTGTCCTCTTCCACGGTTCTCCGACTTCTCCTTTGTTAGAATCGGCACTTTCCAGTGAGCGTCTTTCTCTGGAAGAACACACTCTCTATCAACTCTCGGTTTCACCTTCATCAGCTTCTGATTGGTCGAGGCGATGGGCGTGTGATCTGCTCTGACGTTCCGACCCTCCAGCAGCATCAGAGCTTTAGTCTTCTTGGTTTTTGGAGAGGTGACGCCTTCGTGGTCCAGCTTCACGAGAGGCTCTGCCGGTAAAGACTTGCGCCTCTTCAGAGAGTCCGCTTGGCCGGAGCTGGATTTGGGCCGCGAGACGGCGCCGGGTCTGGAGGAAAGATGGTCGGACGCCATCTTAAGTTTGGGTCTGGGGGCGGAGGATGACGATAAAGAAGGTCTGGAAGTCAGAGGTTTGCTTGATGACATTCTGGAGATGGAGCCGGGTATGAGTCCGGAGCTGTGGCCCGATCTGTGATGCTCCGAGGAGGGTTTGCTTTTGGGCGAGGAAACCGAAGAGGGCCTGGATGAAGACTTGGGTGATGTAATATTGGGTCTAATTAAGGGTCGGTTTGAGGTGGGACTGACGCCGTTTTCTCGATCTCTGCGCTGGTTCGTGTACGAGCTGAGGTTGGGTTCGCTGTACAGATCCACCGTCAGGACCTTTCCGTAGGTGGAGGGGTAGAGGGACGGAGGCAGAGAGCGGGATTGTTTAACCGCAGAAGGGGGGGGGGCTTTCCTGGAAATCGGTTGTGGAAGAATAGGGCTACTTAGTGGGGACGTAGTGGAGATTTTGCGGCCCGGTTTCTGATGGAGTCCTATCGTGGGGCGGGATGCGGGACGAGGTTTCTCCGGAGAGTTCTTCGGCACAGAGGAGGGTCTGTCCTGGGGAGGCTTGGGTGGAGGCGGGGGTCTCTCTGCGGGCGCGCTGGAGGAAGGCGGAGGATCAGCTTTCTCCCGCACGTCTGGGTTCACGGAGGTCTCTGAGAGGAAAAACAATACAAAGGTTAGACTTGACTGGAAACCATGATGTTTTCTTTCTGTGGCGACGGGATTTTTGTGGTCGTATGTGGAGAAAAGTAGAAATTATGAAACAGGAAATTATTCTGAAAACGTCTGAAGAACTGCTTAGCTAGTGGAAAGAAAGGTAGAACAAAAACACATAGCTGATAATAGATGGAGAACATGGACTGAATATGGAGAAATCTAAATAAATACAACTTTAAAACGGCCAAAACAATGAGCACGTTTTCCATGCAATCATTTCCAGTTCTGCTTACTGTATTTCTGCACATGTACGTTATTGCGTATGTATGTATAAGTATACAGGTACGTGTGTATGTGTATAAGTGAACATTGGTACAAGTGGGTATATATGTGTGTATGAATGTATATTTAAAAGCTCATCCCTCTTCCTTTTTGACCCTTGGTGAAGTATGAATTGTATAAATTGAAGCAAGGGGTGGCTCTGGGACTTCTGTGGTGATGTGCGGAGAAAAGTAGACGAATGAAGGAGACGATTCTAAAAATGAAAGCATTGCATTGAAGAACTGCTTCGTCAGCAGAAACCAGACGAGCGTCAGCAAATGAGACACAACACGTCATTTGTTAGACGAACAGACTCTGGACAACAACGCAGGTCTTTATTAAAGTGACAACAGAGATGACAGTCACAGTCAAGTATGAGATGTTTGATGAAAGATCTTTCTGAGTGTGGAGCTATTTCTGTTTGGGTCTGATGTTTTCAAAACATTAATCAAAAGGCGACGGAAAAGCATATTTGATTTGACTTCTTTAAAATGGTCTTTATGATAAATAGTTTGTATAAGGACATCAACAATCTGCATGTTACTATCAGTATTGAGAGAAGTAGGGCACACACTGTCCTCTATGTGAAATACATCTCTCTTTAATACGAGGTGTTGACACATTTGGCCAGAGATGGCCTGTACTGGTCCCATGAGGCGCTTTCACACCCGAGTACTTTTACCCGTACTTTTCCCTTTCAGTTCCGATAGTTCCTGGGAGTTTGCGTTCACACCAAAAATAGAACTTTTACCCCCTTTTCAGTCCCTGCTAGAGAGGTGGTACTTTCATGGGGAGAAAAGGGTTCCAATTCCTGATTGGCTGGGCGAATTGCAAACCACGCCCCGTAAAACTCGGAAAAGTTTTTTGAAGCCGTATTTGTATTTGCTGGCATTAGCATTATTAGCATTAGCATTAGCCCCGCGCACCAACGGAGAGAGGATAACTTATGGAAACACAAAAGAAAACATGGGAGCGGTGGAGATGAGGAGGTGTCGGCGTTCTGGCGATTTACTCGGAAGGCTTCAGTAGAAGCTGCTGGGACTCCCAGCAGCTTCTACTGAAGCCAGTCCCCAACTCCGGGGACTTCCGGCCGGGGACTTTGGGTGGCAGTATACGCCGTGAAGTTGTTTGCGGCCTGCCAGTAAACGCAAAGCAGAAGAAGAAGAAGTGACGTCAGCGGCTCATTTGCGTAATCTTCCCTCAGGGAACTTATTCCGGTGTGAACGCGATCGGCTCTTAGTGCCATGGGGGAACTAAGAGCTGGGAACTAAGTACGGCAAAGTGCTTGGTGTGAAAGCGGCTATTGAATTCTTCAAAGGAGAGAAGAAGGCAACAAAAATCAACTAACTCTTATTTTTATTGTATTATTATTTTCTTTGTATTTAATCATTTTTATATTCTTATTTTTTTAATTCTTATTTAATTTATACATTTCATTCAGATTTTTAAGAGAGTTTTTAGCAATCCCAAAGTCATGTGTTACTTGGTAATACCATGGTATTATCTTTATTTGCTGTTTGTGAAGCACTTTGCGTTCTGCCTTCTGTGGAATAAAGTCGAACGTGATGGCAGTACAGTGTTACTAAGCAACCCTCTTTTATTTCTACCTCCCTTAGGAAACATTACCTTTTCACTTTTTGATTATTCTAACAGATCTCAATCACTTCTGAGAGACTCGTTGTCCCTTCAGGTGATTTCACTGATGCATTAGAGTCGAGTGAAATTAGACTCAGAGGATATCATCTATTAGCAGGATGAGCAGCGGGTCGTGGGCTGGTAATAACAATTAGTGATTGAATAATGATGATACTAAAAGTCAAGCGTTAAGCCCAAATGCAGCAAGAGAAGCTGCAGGAGAGGAGGAAGCGGTTTGCTCACCTGGTTTGGGTTTGGGTTTGCGACCAGGTTTCCCTTTGATCTTCGGAGCGCTATCTTCAGGTTTTGTTCCCACTTCTTTGCTGCATTTACGGACTCTCCTCCGGGAGCAGCTGGACACCAGCAGGGCAGGGGACGGCTCGGCACCTGGAGGAAAACAGAAGATTTAAACATTTGACATTAAAGAGGACATAGTCTGCTGATGTTCAGGTGTATATCAGTATGTAGTGTCTCTACTGGGACATGTCTCCATGCTTTAATGTTCAAAACGCTCTGTATTTGTCTCATACTGCCTGTGCTGCAGCACCTCTTTTCCCCCTCTGTCTGAAACCAGAGCCCAGTCTGCTGATTGGTTAGCTGGCTCTGTTGTGACTTGTCAACCGCTTAGAGATGTCCCGCCCCTTAGCCTATCATGTACAATGTGTTGTATAATAAGAACTGGATACAGCGTGGGAGGCGGGGCCTCGTTCATTCCTATGAAAGTTGCTCATTGGCGCATGAAGACAAAATGGCCCAACTTTTGAGAGAGCGAAACGTTGCGAAAGTATTCATATAATCCGTTCTTATTGTGCATCCATGGGTAAAGGTAAAACTCATGGAGTACTGAACACGTCGCATGAACGCGCCGGGCGGCGCGGTCCCGTGGGAATAACGTTATTAGCACATTTTACAACTTGAGGACCGAATGTTTTTAATAAGGGCTATACAAACGTTCATACTGGGTAGTTTATTTAGTTTAAAAAAAAATCCAACGATTTACAGACGTCTCTTTCCTAATGTTAGTCAATGGGAAAAAGTGTTTCCGGGCCCAGCCACTGATGCGGAAGTGTAGTACCGCCGTTTGGCGACAACGAATATTTTCCTCAGAGTCCGGCGCACTTCCTGGGGGCTTGGTTGGAGCGCTGGCCAATATAAGCATGAGTGTTACATCATGGAGTAACTATTGTTAAAAGTAATCAAAGGAGTCCAATCTAAGCTTAAGGAAGTTTGGGACTTTAGCCTTTGAAGACTATTTACATAATATAAACACACTTCAGGAAAGGGTAAACCTCAAAAAGCATGATAGGGCCCCTTTAACATTTCTCAAGCATTCCCCATGACTGCAGCTACTCAGGCTTCTTAACAAGAAAAGCAGCACCTGAATATAGACGTGTTCTTGTCCGTTCTTCTCTGTGCACTCCTTCGTTAAATGTTAGAAGCACCTTGCTGGCAAAAAGGAAAATATTTACACCAGCTTCTGCCAAAGTCAACCGTAGCACCCACGGAGAAATACGACTGAAATATCACAAGGTGTTTTGAGTGCTAGATACATATCATTTGTATGTGCTTCATGTTGTTTCTCTCCTTTAGGAGGACATCATTTCCTCACTGTAGTTGAAGTGGACAACCATTAAGGCTGAACTATGCTTAAGTGGACAACACACACACTTAGGAAGAGTGTTTAGGTATAGTATTCATAGTATATTCACCCAGCAGTTTAAAGAGTAGCTGTGTACCGGAATAGCTTTAAGATAGCGGCACTGTACTGAGAAAACACTTCACCTAAAGCCAATCAACACACAAATAGCAACCATGCAGACAGATAGACGTGATAGTGTGTGTGTGTGTGTGTGTGTGTGTGTGTGTGTGTGTGTGTGTGTGTGTGTGTGTGTGTGTGTGTGTGTGTGATCCTGACACATGTGTGTGTGTGCTCACAGTGGATCTTGTAGTCAGGTGGCAGCAGTCTGATGTGTGAGAGCGGGATGCGTCCTGTGTCTCCGTCGTCAAACTCCACCGTGATGAGATCATCCTTCTCGTCGATATCTGAACTTCCTGTTAAGGGTGAAAATAAAAAAAGACTAAAAAAATTCCCAATGCAATAAACAAAGTATCTGATTCTAATTACGTTCACCGAATGGAAATAAGAACTCATACCAAATATGCTCCCATTACTAGCTGGCCTTAATCCTTTTGCATTATACTCTGTAAAGATCTATTATATTATCTTGTAAATCTATTATATAATCTTGTGTGTGTGTGTGTGTGTGTGTGTGTGTGTGTGTGTGTGTGTGTGTGTGTGTGTGTGTGTGTGACTGTGTGTTTGTGTGTGTGTGTGATGCTGGCTCTGTACCGTTGACCACGGAGCCGGGGTACAGGCAGCGGTACTGCTGGCTCCAGTAGGCGGCGATGCGTGTTCCCTCAGGAAGGTAACGGACAGACGGAGGCTTCACATCGATGATCTGCACACAAAAATCATATACATTATTGCACAGGTCAAGCCGTTACACATGCATGTAACCAGTGGTGGAAAGTTACTACGTCGACATATAATAAGTGACCATAATTAAGTACATTTGAGTATTTCCATTTTAAGCTACTTTATATATTTCTACTTCACTTCATTTGGTGGCAAAAATTGTTTTTTTAGTACTCAAGTAAAATATCTGAGTTATTTCCCCCCACTGCATGCAATCCTTTTATTTTCCAAGTGTTTCACGTTTCAGTTTTCACCAGAAACCGAGATGTGATTTGTGTTGACTCACAGCCTCCTGCAGCAGTTGTTCGAGGCAGTAGATGTGTGGTCGGTTCCCTCGCTCCCCCTCCACCACCACGCTGTATCTGCAGGGAGGAAATGTGGGGAAATGGACGGGTTAAACGTCTGGGGATCAGTGGGAAAGTTCACGTTTGTCTTTGCAGTGTACTGTAATGTGTATTTTCCAGGGAGAGCACTCAACCGGTATCTGGACTATGACTGCTTTCTCCGACTACTTTTAAATCCAGGCTGAAGACTTTTGTTTTTGTCGCTGCTTTTAATTGAACTATTCACATCTTAAACTGCACTGTAACTTTTATCCATGGATTTTTCCTTTTAATGTTTATTTTATTAGCTTTTCTTTTTTAATGCTTAATGTCTTTCATTTTTTGTAAAGCACTTTGAATTGCCTTGTGTTGAAAAGTGCTATATAAATAAACTTGCCTTGCCTTGTGGGGGGTGGGGGATGTGTCGTTTATAACTAACAAACACTGCAGCACTTTGTCAAAAAATAGGTTTCAGACCATAGCGCTGTTAATACCTGAATCCCCCCTGGAATACTAATCCCGTCTGAACAGGGTTTAGTGGGGTAATGAGGCCACTCATTAGATTTTAATGTTTGTCATAAAATGTTTATGCAGGTTTGTGCAGTTGTACAGGAATAGTTTGACATTGTTTGGGATAACATGCCTATGTTTTAATGCCCAGAGTTAGATGAGAAGACACATACGACTGTATGGTTAATATGAAGCAACCCGCAGCTGGTTAGCCTAGCTTAGCACAACGACTGGAAAAAAGCTAGGTAATGGCCAAGCTTAAAATGTCTTGTTTTGACAGCGCAAAACATCTTGACATAAAACAGAGAAAGGCAGGACAACTCCATATTTGAGAGGCTGAAGGCTTTCTTTCTGACGTGAAAAATTACTTCAGTGAATAATTTCTTATTTAAAAAATGGATTCGTAGTCAGCTAATCGTTTCAGCTTTATTTTAGCATTCAATCAATCGATCATCAAAACTTTTAACTGTGGTTCGCACCTGCAGAGAGAGCCTAAAATATTCTCTCCTTTAATTGTATTCTCTGGTGGCTTTCCAAGCACGCGTGCAGCTAAATCAGGCACTACTAAAATCAAGGACACCAAACTTCAGCTGGAACCAAAATTGGAGCATACTGATTGATTCGCTGCTTTTAATAGTGCCACCAGATGTGTGTCCACTATTAAAGGCTGCACATCAATTCCTGTGCTCCACTGTGTCTTTTTGTTTTACCCTCTGAGGTTGAGATGTGTACTCACATGTCGGGGGAGTGCACAGTGTTCACGTGTCCCGCGTACAGGAGCTGGTCGTCCATCGGGATCAAAACTTTGAGTCCGTCCACCAGCGAGTCCTTATCCAACACACACTGCACCGGAGCTGAACACAACAGAACCATGCGGTATATAAGCATATTGTACAAGAAAGCCAGATTCTGATTGGTCCATTTGGACATTTAGCGGTCGGTTATTAAAAAAATTATCTCAAAATCTGCTACGGCTGTTCTGTCCAAGGGACGATGTGCAGTCATATCAATCTGTCGGTCACTTTAACATCAGCAGTGGCCAAAAAAAACCAACTAGTTTCTGTAAGTCTGTCAAATAACTGTGTTTATAATATTTATTTTCATATTTGAGAAGAGCACAACACGCTAGACAAAGGAAACGAGGACAAGTAAACAGAACAAGAGACGGAAAGCGGATAAAACACAGAGAGCTGAACACGAGAGAAATCAGCAGATGAAGACAGACAGGAAGTAAACACTAAAGGGAACAGCCGAAGAAGACAGACAGGAAGTAAACACTAAAGGGAACAGCCGAAGAAGACAGACAGGAAGTAAACACTAAAGGGAACAGCCGAAGAAGACAGACAGGAAGTAAACACTAAAGGGAACAGCCAATGAAGACAGACAGGAAGTAAACACTAAAGGGAACGGCCGAAGAAGACAGACAGGAAGTAAACACTAAAGGGAACAGCCAATGAAGACAGACAGGAAGTAAACACTAAAGGGAACAGCCGAAGAAGACAGACAGGAAGCAAACACTAACAGGAACACAGTATTCCCTCATTTTAAGTTACACTACTGTCTCCGTGCACAGCTGTTGTTCAGCCATTGCAGTAGAACTGACTGTTGTTTGTTAGCTGAAGCTGTGGATATCTATTATTCCTTGTCTTCTTGTCCGTGTACTGACCCGGTGTGGAGACCCTCTCCGACACGCTGTTGCTTCGCGGTGTGACCAGTTCGTCTTCGCTGAAGCTGCTGTCCTGGTTCGGCTCGAAGTCCTCGTCCGCCGCCATGCTCTCCATCAGCCGGCTCACCGCCCCCCTGGAAGGCTGCAGAGAAAACACACGAAAGGCTTTGATTTCCTAGCAGTAAAGAACCAATAAGTCACATCCGTCTGAGAAAATATTTAATTTTAAACTTTTCTTTTGGAAGGGGCTCCTGTATTCCATTTCCGCCTTTAATTAATGTGTGTTAAAGTGTATATATTCAAAATATGGTCAAAGGTATTGATGAAGTATTGGGTTTATTATATACAATGTCTATCTGGAAACATCTCGTACAAGTTTAGTGATATTTTGATCTTTATTTCCGGAGATAAGTGCGATAAAGCAGATACGTTCCCCTTACATTTTCACCATTTTTGGTTGTGATCCAAACAAAACAACTCATTTTGCAGTAAAATATTCTAATGCAAGCTATATTTGTTAAACTAGACATCTTGGACTAATGATAAAAAACGGAAGCCTTTTTTTTATTTGTTCCTCTACTACTGCCGTTTAAAGTTAATTTATTGCCGCTCACCAAACCACCAGACACACCGCAAACTTTCCAAAGATAAAAAGGCAACATATTACAACGCTTATGCTGTTTTATACACACTCTTCTTCATCTGATGTTCTGCCACCACCAAGAACTCTGCACACACACTCCGGCTGCCTGCAGTGTTTCCAAAACAAGCTGCAGTGTGTTGGTGGCAGATGGAGCGCAGAAATCACTCTGAGAGGTTCACTTCTTCTCTCACCAACAGATCAGTGTTCATTACAGCACCACGTATTGTCACTGTGTGTGTGTGTGTGTGTGTGTGTGTGTGTGTGTGTGTGTGTGTGTGTGTGTGTGTGTGTGTGTGTGTGTGTGTGTGTGTGTGTGTGATCCTGACACATAGAAGGTAAAATGGATGTGTGCACATTTAGGGAACCGCTTAAATGTTCCAATTTTCTTCTTGCCAGGATGATTAACCCTTGTGCCTCACGGGGGACATTTTTTATTTTTCAATCAATTAGGCAGTTAATGCATTTGGCACGGGATGACGTTCTCTTTTTAATACCATTTTGAACTCAGCTTGTATAATAGCTCTAAACAAGTCAAATGACAAAGTTAATCCCCCGGCTATTGAAGCATAAAGTCATGCATTCTATATCAGACTTTAGATCTGGATCCTTGTCTTCAAATGTGTTTTTATTATTATATACATACAAAGAAAAAGAGTGTCGTTTTTTATTGCAGTTCTTGTTAGACGTAATAAAGCCTAAAAGAAAGGCAAAAGGGTTCGGTTCACATCCTTGATGACACAGCAGATTCTCACTGACCTCTCTGGGTTTGGGTCTGGCTTTGGGTTGGTTCTTGCGTTGCGGACTGAGGCTCAGAGGAGGAAGAGGAGTAGGAGGAGGAGGAGGAGGAGGAGGAGGGTCTGAGAGGCTGCAGGGTGGAGCCAGACTCACCGGAGACTCCTTCAGCTTCTTCTTCTGCTGAAAGCATGCATATGTATCACTGCACTGAGGATGTACTGGACAGATTCACATCTTCACACTCTCTTACACACACACACTCTCTCTCACACACACACACACACACACACACACACACACTCTCGCACAGAGGCCAGACTGCCTGCCGCTGTCCTTTCTTGTCAGCGACACGACACAGGCAGCAGGGGAGTGCTGCAGTGACTGAAGGACTGGGAAACCCTGCTGGCACTCTGACACACACACACACACACACACACACACACACACACACACACACACACACACACTTAAACACTCTCACACACAGAGGTGACAGAGGGGACAAAAGGATGTGAGGAACCAGTGTTGAGGGAGGAGGAGAGGAGTGATACAGTAACAGAGAATACAAGTGACTGTGACCTTTAAGAAACAAAGATTTCCATTTTAAAAAACTATTCAAATGATACATTATATGTCTTATAAAAGAAAAATGTATCGCCATAGCAGTTTAAAAAAAAATAATGACTAAGGAGAAGATTTTGTGTTTAAGCAAAGTTCATGTTAAACTAAATTATTAAATAAAAAGTGAAAATGTAAATATAATTGACGTACTTTGATGAGGTCTTTCCCCTCTCTGCTGGGCGGGGAGGGTTTGGGTCTGGGGGGGGGCGGGGGGCTTCGGTGTGAGAGGCGGGGCTGAGCTGGGGGAAGACGAGGAGCAGCTCTGATTGGTGGAAGCAGACACCAACGATGGCATCTGATTGGTTGTCGTGGTGGCGTCGTGGAGGAAGATCCTCTCGCTGCGGCGCCTCGTCCAACCCTCGTCTTCGCTGAAGCCCCCGAACCCCGAGGAGCCCGAGGGGTGGTCGAAGCTGAATTGCTGTGGGGACTGGAGCGTGGGGCGGGGCTTAGGCAGAGGCTTTCGCTTGATTGGCAGAAGAGGGTCGTCTCGCTTCGAGGGGCTACTCTGGTCGATGCGGCGCGTTACCGGGGGCAACAGGGGGAGCTCGGGGGCAGAACGTTTCCCGTGAAGAAGAGAAGGAAACTTCCTCAGACGAAGATCAGAGCCCGAGTCCGACCACTCACACTCTGAAGACCCTGAGGGGGGGGAGAGGGTCACATGGTGTAAAAACTACAAACACACGAGGGTAATTAATCACATTTACTCAAGTTACTTAATTACTACATTACATTTAATTTAACTGATTATTTGATACAAAGGGACTTATGACAATATGTTCAATCAACCATGACAATACCAACTTCAGAGGCTCGAGTCATGCAGGTATACGAGCTTCATGTGGACGATGAGATTAACCAAGGTGCAGTCGAAACAGGTGGCGATTACATTTTTGGCAAACTTTAATACTTGACTAAAGTATTTACATTTTATGCTATTTTATACTTCTACTTGCCTTTATTTTGGCGGGAAAATATTGTATGTTTTTCCTAATACACCCAGTGTTTGAATATAACTTTATATAGTATCTAAAGTTGGCTGAACATTGACAAACAACAACATTTAATACATGTATTTGTTTGTTTCCTCTAGTGTGTTATATAGGTTTCAGTGCATGTAAATGGTTTGCAAAGGCTAAAATCCATATGTTCCCTCACACACCATTTGTGTAGGATTATATGCATTAATTTGCCCTTAAAACATTGAGTTTTAAATGAGATCTTAAATTGGCTGAGAACATGTATTTTTTTGTAATAAATACAGAATACATTTGTTTTGTATTAAGATATAGAAACATTTTAAATTGGACCTATCATGCAAAATGCACTGTTTGATGTCTTCTCTACATAAAGATGTGTCCCCGGTGTGTCGGGGAACTCACGCAGCGTCAGAAAATAAAACCCTCTCTCTTTTCCTCCGTACCCAAGTCTCTAAAAACGGGGCTACAACGGAGCTGATCCAGATTTGCGTCCGATATGACGTAATATCGGAAATGTGGACCCACGGCCCAATCAGAAACGTTGCTATCAGAAACAATGCCCGACGTAATATGGTGTTTACATTAATAATAATGCATTACATTTTTAATTAGAGCGCTTTTACAGGTGCTCAAAGCGCTTTACAATTACACATTACACAAATTATACATGTAAATGTCATTACTGCGGACATCACCCACAGGAGCAAATGCGGGTTAAGTGTCTTGACCAAGGACACAACGGCCTGACGCAGTGGCGGCCGAGGCGGGTTTCGAACAAGAGTTCACCAACGCCCCTTGATCTGATGATCAACGCTCTAACCACTGCGCCAAAACCGCCCGAGTGTGAGCATCGCTAACACTCAGAGCTAACCTGTACTGGAGAGCATGTGTGTGAAGAAGCAGGAAGTAGAAAGGAACTCACTTTGTGGTATAACCGGCAAGAGAGAAAGCCTTTGAGCTCCAGACTGTTTCAGATCCTTGATAATCCATGATATGGCGTTTCATCACGGCAGCATTTAGTTTAGACGGTAGCTGCCGGGTCCCGCATGAGCTCAGCCCCCTCCTTCTTTATTTGTTATCATTTTTTTTGTTTTTTTAAGATTTATACCCAAAATCAGCACTTGTGAAACAGGAAGTGAAATAGAGGGATATGAGGCATGGCTATATGGGTGATCTGTTTGGTATTTTGAGCAAAACATTTCATAGACATGTTTTTTATATATTTGTATATATCTGAGACCTATGCTATTGCCTAAAAATAGCGTGATAGGTGACCGTTAATATATTTGTAGGGCTATTGTGCATATTGAGCACATTTAGCTGATCATACTTGTGTATTTCTACTTAAATAACATTTTGATTCAGGTTTTTTACTTTTTAATTGAGTATTTTAGGACCAATGTCCTTTTACTTTTTCTAAATTAAAGGATTATTTCTGTCATCTCTGCAACACATAATATACTCACATGTACACTGCAGAAAAGAAACTTGCAGGCAGTGATAAACTCAGGTTTCATATTCGCTGAAATCAATAACCCTGTAAATAGGACTATTGATCAATTTGAGACTCATATATAATTTAAAAGTGAATCATTACGTTCACCCTGTTGAGACAATTAGGCATAAATTAATATTTAACCAGGAATCAATAAAATAATCCTGAACAAACGCTCGATGGACCTGCTCAACCGCAAATAAGAAAAACTCAATTACAGCACGTGAAGCTGTCGGGGAGTGTGTGAAATGAGTAAAAGCAGAAGAGTGTGTGAGCAAAGAAAATACTTCTACGAATATTGGTTGAATATAATAATGAAACTTGTGTTTTTCTTCAGTTTGCTTTGTTTTTGCTTCTTTCCACAGATACAAATGACCCATTTATACATCTTGTGTTTTTCCCAGATAAATACATCATGCTTTTAATCTCAGGCCAACATGTTTGTCTGTTTTTCGATTTTTAAACAAGACTTTAAGGCTTTTTCTGTTGTAATTTCTAATCATGATATCCTCCTAGACGAGCTGTCAGGGGAGTGAATGCAAAGACAGACTTAAATATAAAATTATCATTGTTTTTTTCTCTACTTTTCTATTTGTTGAACAACTTCCACAAAAACATTATCCATATTAGTTTAATTGCACAGAAATACCCTTTATATTTACTTTATACAAAATAAAAAGTTGTATTGCTTTAAAGGTCACCTATTGTGCAAAATCTACTTCTTCATGTCTCTTCTACATCAACATGTGTCCCCTCTTCTTCATGTCTCTTCTACATCAACATGTGTCCCCTCTTCTTCATGTCTCTTCTACATCAACATGTGTCCCCTCTTCTCCATGTCTCTTCTACATCAACATGTGTCCCCTCTTCTTCATGTCTCTTCTACATCAACATGTGTCCCCTCTTCTTCATGTCTCTTCTACATCAACATGTGTCCCCTCTTCTTCATGTCTCTTCTACATCAACACGTGTCCCCTCTTCTCCGTGTCTCTTCTACATCAACATGTGTCCCCTCTGTGGAAAGAGACTCTGAAAGTTTCAGGAACAAAGATTCTCTCTTTTTGATCCATTTCTATAAAAACCTGTCTGAAAATGAGCTGATCAGATTTGAGCCACTTTATGATGTCATAACGATGTGTTGTCTTGTGTAACCATTAGCCAATCAGCAACCAAGGTAACCCCTTATCACCTGAATCTCCTCTAGAGCACCTTTGAGTTCTTTGTAACCAAATGTCTCTCAGAGGGCTGAAACAGAGGGGATTATGGGTAATGCTGCAATGATCGGTTTGGTGTTTGGAGCCAAACACTTCAGAGACATGTTTTGTATATATCTGAGACCTATCATATATTGATGAACTAATGCACAAGTTTGTATCTTCATGGATTATTGCACATTTTCGAAGTCCCTTTGGATAAAAGCTAAATGTGATGCAATATACACAACGCTTTCGTATCTGCTGTGTTTTTACCCAGAGTGCTTTGCCTGCTGCGGTGTTTGCCGTCGTGCAGGAGGCTCGGAGTCGTGGGAGGGACGGGGGTCGCGCTCGCTGCGAACCGGGCCAGCAGACCCAGCCCGCTCAAATCCTCCGAGTCCGACACATCCTCGTAGTCCTCTTCGTCCTCCGAGGATTCTGTTTCAGAGAAAAGACTGTTAGCTTTTCAGGGATGAACGTGTCTGCAGCAGCACAGGGGTCAAAGGTCAAATCCCTTCCTACTGACACAAAGCCTGCACCACTGAGGAGATGAAATAGCGGAAGATAAATTATCGACCTATATCCCTTCTAAAGTAAATAAAAAAACTGATTTAAGCCCCGTGTAGAAGGACACACACTCTCACACTAATCAAAGAAATTAGTGAAGAGAAAGGATAACGACTGTCCAGTCCACCGCCTGCATTCACCACGTAATGCTGTGTAAGCAAGGTACAGAAACGCTCATTTACCACATACATGCATTAGCCACGCTCACACACACACACACACAGCTGCTGAGACCCTGTGAGCTGACTCAGGTCTCATTTATTATTTAAACGAAACCCCTCAGAGAAAGTGACGGAGAGAAAAGCTGCTTCCTTCATCCTTTTATGTCTAACAGGCCAGAAGAGCACACAAAAAGGCAGAGGCACACACACAGACAACACACACGTTTTTACACTGAAGCACTGGTTAGCTGTTGCAGAAGTTAGCAGTTAGCTCGATAGCAGCAGGAGGAGCGTCTCCTCAGGGGTTAAAGGGTGTTAACATTGTGGGTGGATGCACAGTACAACAACATATGTTTTATTTATTATATTAAAGCATATAATTGCTTTCATAGGATTAGCAATATTGTGTGTTTACAAAGGTTTTTAATAAAAGGTTACACCAGGTAGAGTCTGTGTTTTGCTGCCCTCTCTGGTGTACAGAAGCCATATCTGTTTGTCTTCGCTCCAAAAATTACATTCACATATATTGAATCTAAATTGTAAAATATTGATTCCAGAAGAAGGTATTTTATCCCGAATTAAAAAAAGTAAACACAGGGCTTTATTTTCGTGAATGTTATTTGTGTCCCTTTTGAAACCAAAATCTGTGTTGTATGCAATTCTGTATGCAGCTCAAGTTATATAACAAATGTACTTATTTTAAGTCAAAGCATAGATTTTTACTGACTTTATAAAAAAATGTCTTGGCTTTTTGTTTTGTTTCAACCCATTACTTTAACCATGTCTATAAAACGGCAAAACAAATAAATAAATAAATAAATAAATGTCTCTCTAAAACTAGTTAAAGCTGTTTAATTATACGTGAATGTAATTTTATGGAGACAGGGTTGCACTCCAAGGCGAGAAGGTTTGGTCCTCTTTAACCAAAACAATACTTATTTAAGTAAATCAATTGTTTCATTTGTTGATGTTCCAGACCAGAATATAAAATAAAATAATTTCAAACTCTCGGGTCAAACTTCGGAGCTACATCTGAAGCGTTTGTTGTACTGTCGATCCACGATGTGTTAACAGAAGCAGGCAGACAAAACAAAACAGGCAGGCACTGAGAAGACAGCCCTGTGAGGCCCCTTGGTATGATGATGTAGTTTACGAGTTACCATGGTTACATCCTCTTTTACGTCTTCCCGTAAACTTTTACATAAGAAGACAAACCGTGGGTAAAGTGGAAGTAACCATGGCTCCCATTAAAAAAGAATTTTAATTTGTGAGAACAAAAAATAAATGTAATTTCAGCGTGGTCCATGTTAGCGGTGGATGAGGAATAGAGGGAGGGGACCATCCTACTTACAGAGCAGGTGACAGGGGTGTGGCCTCAGGCAGGGGCGGGGCAGCGGCCAGAGCGCAGCCTAGCCATAGCTCAGCCTAGCATTAGCATTAGCTTTAGCCGCAGCGAAGTAGCATAGGCTCACGGCTGCGCTAGTCCTTGCCAAGCTTCTGTAATGTCGCAGCAGCACAAAGCACATGGAAACAGGCGGAGAGACACGCAAAGCATCATGGGTAAGGAAAGGGGGAGGGACAGGTGAGAGGACAGAGCAAGGGGTCGGAGAGAGCAACGTAAAGGGAGAAGGGTTATTTGAAGGTTTAGTAGACAGAGGAGGGGCTCTATTATCCAAATATCCCCAGCGTGTTATTTGATTGGTGCTGTCAAGAAGTTTAGAATGAGTAGATTTTATTTCCCACACAACATTGAGAAAATAGACCACATTGTTAAAAAAGCAAAACACTTAATCTGAATTTACCTGAAAAATCCACAAATTATTTTAAAAATCTATAAATTTAGTTTAAAAAAAATCCACAAAAAAAATAGTTTAAAAATCCACAAAAAAATATTTTAAGAATCTATACATGTAGTTTAAAAAGATCCACAAAAAACTGCTTTAAAATTCCATTAATTTACATTAAAAATCCACAAAAATGTACCTTAAAAAAAAACCCGTCCCATCAGATTCAGCTGCTGTGAAATAAGTCTTCTACATTTTTTATTTTTGGGTTTCCAGGACTGAAGGGATATTTGAGGAACAGAGCAGTGTACAGGATGTGAGCTGCACACTGACGGAGACAGACAGACAGATGAAGCAGACACAAGGACCACAGCGCTTCACTTTCTGTGCCAATCAGATCAACACCTTTAATAAAGCTTATAGGTACCAAAACTGCAATACAACTTTATCTCACAATTCACACAATTTTTCAATATACAAAATGCTACAAAAACTGGTTTTGCAATCCAGGCAATGTAAAAAAACAACAAAAACAACACCATAGAAATACTCTTTAAAAAAACAAAAGGCAACAGCAGCAAGAGAGGTAGAGATGGTCGAGCTAAAACACAGTCGAGACGCGAACAGAGACACAAGCTGCGTTTCTGCTAAGATTGGCTCAGTAACCTTGGTCAAAGGAGTCGTCGGAGGAGCTGAGGCCGGCCTCCTCCAGCAGCAGAGATAAGTGCTTGTGTTTCTTCTTCTGGGATTTCAGGCCGGACGGCGGCGGTGACGTCGACCTCTTCCTGGTCGGGTTTTCGTGGGAGGGCATCCCTGAGAGAGAGGGCCAGCCCCCTCGAGCAGAAGAAGTGAGATCCTCTGAGTCTGAGTCTGGTGCAGAGAGAGGACGGTTAATGAATCATGCAAACACACCTCGACACCATCAGGACTGGGTTCTATTATGGTCAATTATTCAGGGGTTAAACAGCTTTTTAAGAGCAAAACTCAAGCATTTCAAGGTACTAAAACCAATAATGTCCAGATTCTCAAAGCCTTACGTTAAATGAAATTGCGAAAGATTTACTTTTCAGAAATCCTGAAGCAATCGATTTATATTGTATAACTTGTGTTATTTTACCAGCTGTTCCTATTAACTAAAATAGCATGTTTTGATTGTGATTATTAATTGCTTAGCTAGCTCCAGTTCGCTAGACATCCGCTGTGAGACTCAAGAAACACCCACAAATGTATCTAAAATATTTAAGACTGTTTACATAAGTGATTATGTAGATCAAACAGCAGATTATGTTGAAAATCCAACATTTTCCAACAACCATTAACCGTATCTCTGCCAGCATTGGTCTTAATAAGCAGTTATTTCAGATCTCTGGTCTCCAGGTACTCACTGTTGGAGCAGCTGCTGAGCTCTGATCTCACGTGAGAGAACAAAGTCGTCGTCGTCGTCGTCTTCTTCTGACCTTTCACTTTCAGGGCGCTGTCCGAAGAGGAAACCTTGGTGGCCATCTTGTGTTTCCCAGCCTTAGCGGACGGGTGGATGCTACGCTCCTTCATCCGACTTTCCCCAGACTTGACCTTCGACTTGTCTGATTTGAAGCTGAGTTTATGAGAAGCTGCGAGTGATCCGAGCTGTGAGAGCGACAGAGCTCTGTCCAGATCTGAGGCCAGCTGCTCCTGCTCACACACGTGGCCACGCTTCGACTTCAACACCTGACAAATAACACAAAAACACACTTAGTAAATTAAATCTGAAACATGGAGCAACACTGTGGACAAAAATAAAACACACTGAGGTCAAAAGTCAATATAAAAGATAGAAACAACTATAATAATAATTTTGTATGTATTATTATTTTCGACTGTTTAATACCAGAAATGTGAGTTAAAAAAAATAATGTAGTAATGTATTTAATAATGTTCTTTTTAAAAGGGCCGTCTTAAAAATACATTTAGCGATTTGAAATGTGATAACTGATATTTCAGAAATGTTTAATGGGTTATTTTTTTGACAAATTAAATTACACGAAAATGTTAAAAATGTCACATTTTTATTTTTGTGTTATTTTCAAAGATTGAAAATCAACAAATTGACCCATCTAAAAAAGTCAAAAACTGTATAAGACTTAAGGTAGGTAAGTATGGAGAAACCAGCTCGAGTGCGTTAGAATTTGAAAGTACGCAGACGAAAAAAATCTGCCCCTTCCTTCAGACTTCCTCACAGAGCCCCTCCCCCAACACACACGAACGCGCACATGACCAATGAGGGCACGAGATAAGTTTGTGCACAGATGGAAGGCTGACAGGCAGGTAGGCCATCCAGTTACTTTAGCCGGGCCGGCTCAGATGATTGGTCGTGCTTTTTACAGCGCCACGGCTTCCAGAGATGACATTTTTTTATGTATTTATTGTCAAAGCATTTAATGTATTCATTGCTATCGGGATGTTAAGAGCATTCCATGGAATATAACAAAACGTGTTTCTGAAGTGAATTACCAACCCCACCTTTAAGCAAAGACAAGTTAAAAGTAATTGAGTTATGCAATTATTCCTCTGTTGTCATGCAGACTTTCATATTTCAGGATAACATTGAGCGAAATCCTAAAAAAGAACTCGACAACGTCTTACCTCCAGAGCGTGACTGGTGGACGGCTCCTGGTCGTTCCAGCTCTTCTTCTTCTTTTTCTTCTTCTTCTTCTTCATCTTCACTCCTCCAATCGCCGCCTCCGCCTCCTCTTCTTCTTCTCTGGAGACCCTGAACCTTTTCCTCTGTCCCTCCCCGGCTTCAGAGTCCTCGGAGTATTGCACTGTCCTACCCATCCTGAAACACCCAGAGAGTTGTTTTTACAGGGAAACGACAAACAGACAGAAAAAAACAAACATGCAAATAAAGATGGAGGTGTGACTCACTTTCCAGGCCTGCTGTCCAGTTTGGTCGGTGTCGTTAAATGTTTCCTCTTACGGGGTCGCCCTCTGCCCCGTCGGGTCAGACTCTGCCTCTCGTCCTCGTGCTGCTGCCGCTCACTGAAACATACATTAAAGAGGATATAAGTGTGTGTTTGTCTGGGGTGTTGAACTTAGTGTGTGAGTATCAATATAACTGCACATTTAGATTCCTAAAATGTCAGAAATGGATTCAGCATCCTCAAAAAGTTGTCCAAATCGGCAAAAGCCTTTTCTTAAAACCATTGTCTGCATAGGCTATATCGCTAATTAATGCAAATTAACCCAAATTAACACAACTTATGCTAAATGTGCAAATTGCCCAACATGTGCAAGTTAGCATCCGGCAGTTTCTAATTGCTGGGGACCCCTACTTAACATTTCTAACATAACACTTTGGTGTACTGTATTAGAAATGTTAAAATTAGATAGACAGAAATTTCCTTTTATTGTGTTTTGCTTATTCAAGTCTATTAAACATGATAGAGTCCTTCTTTCCCACATAACACAATGATATGTTTTAATTTACAACTTACTGTTCAACTGTTATATTTTAGCTAACTGTTTCAACTGTCAACTGTTTCAACTGTTACTTTTAGCTAACTGTTTCAACTGTAACTTTTAGCTAACTGTTTCAACTGTTAACTTTTAGCTAACTGTTCCAACTGTTACTTTTAGCTAACCGTTTCAACTGTTACTTTTAGCTAACCGTTTCAACTGTTACTTTTAGCTAACCGTTTCAACTGTTACTTTTAGCCAACAGTTTCAACTGTGAACTTTTAGCTAACCGTTTCAACTGTTACTTTTAGCCAACAGTTTCAACTGTGAACTTTTAGCTAACTGTGTCAACTGTCAACTTTTAGCCAACTGTTTCAACTGTTACTTTTTGCAAAAAATTATTAATAATTGTATTATTATAATGATAACTGCATTGCACTGAGTAAATAACCTTCTCAACTGTCAACTTTTAGCTAACTGTCTCAACTGTTACTGTTCGCTAACTGTTTCAACTGTTACTTTTAGCTAACTGTTTCAACTGTTACTTTTAGCTAACTGTTTCAACTGTTAACTTTTAGCTAACTGTTTCAACTGTTAACTTTTAGCTAACTGTTCCAACTGTTACTGTTAGCTAACTGTGTCAACTGTTAACTTTTAGCTAACTGTTCCAACTGTTACTGTTAGCTAACTGTGTCAACTGTTAACTTTTAGCTAACTGTTTCAACTGTTAACTTTTAGCTAACTGTTTCAACTGTTAACTTTTAGCTAACTGTTTCAACTGTTAACTTTTAGCTAACTGTTTCAACTGTTAACTTTTAGCTAACGGTTTCAACTGTTACTTTTAGCTAACGGTTTCAACTGTTACTTTTAGCTAACTGTTTCAACTGTTACTTTTAGCTAACTGTTTCAACTGTTACTTTTAGCTAACTGTTTCAACTCTTACTTTTAGCCAACTGTTTCAACTGTTACTTTTAGCTAACCGTTTCAACTGTTACTTTTAGCCAACGGTTTCAACTGTGAACTTTTAGCTAACTGTCTCAACTGTCAACTTTTAGCTAACCGTTTCAACTGTCAACTTTTAGCTAACTGTTTCATAACACAATAATATGTTTTAATTTACAACTTACTGTGTGGCTCTATATTATCAGATAGACAATTTCTGGATCTTTATTTATGAGATATTTCTACCTGAGTACTCGACAATAGAATAGGACTCTATGAGATGGAAAATAGACTAATAGCAGCAGTGTGGAATGAATTCATCTTGTGTGTGTGTTTTTGCATTAGCTCACCGTTTGTCTCTGCGTCTCTGCAGCTTGGTCAGATCTCTCTGCTTCTCCTTGTAAGTCTTCTGCAGCTCAGCCAGATGAACGCGATATTCCACCTCCACGGCATCCAACACGTCCACAGACATTTTACTGTACAGCTGCACAGAGGAGAGAAAATGTGTCAGTACATTTTATACTTTATTCCATCTCTGGGCGTCCCAAGTCATTTTTTATTCATCTCACCGGCTCCTTCCTCTGCCTCCAGCTGTACTTCTTGTTGGGGTCCAGCGTTCTGGGCAGGTCGATGTGCGACTGCTTCTCGATCGCCTCCAACAGAATCTGCCGGCTTGCTTCAAGAAGACCGTCCAGACCCTCTAATGTCAGATCTGAATGGGACACAGAGGATAATAAAACATTAGAGAATATAACAGAGTTGAAAAGACTATTAGAAAGGGCTGCATAACTAATTAAATATCATCAAAATCGCAAAATAGACGAGAGAAATATCCACATTTCAGTATTGATCAGGAATCAGTGAAAATATTTCGATGAAGTATTGTGGTACACTTATAAAGTCTTGCTAGTACAGATCCTCAAATGTTTAACACAATCCAATATCGTAAATAATATTGCATTTGCAAAACCAGTTTTAAAAAAAACACAATGGTCAATCCTATAATATAGGTATTGAGATATTGCATCCGAAATATTGTGATATTTGATTTTCTCCATAAAGCCTGGCCCCAGTTTCCTTCATATTTCCTCACCTTGCTCCATGCTGATGTGCTCCATCTCCCTCTGAGCCATTTGGCTGAGCAGGGCCATCCCTTCCAGCGCCACCATCTCCAGAGCACCGGCACCGCTGCAATCCACACCCAACGAGTGGATTTCTATCTGCGGTAAGAGTGTTGGAGCGGGTGGAGTTGTTGGTCGAGCCTGGACTATTTCACTGGCAGCCAGCAGGGCGAACATCCCAGCCATGGGATCCTCAGGGCCGACGATCAGCGGGAGGGGCGAGTTGGAAGCGGACAGATGATAAACGGGAGTTTCTGTGACACTTTCTTTCTGACTGGGAGTGTGTGAGTTGATTGGAGTGTGTGGCTGTTCTTGTTCACACACTGCGCTGGTGATATGTTGTAACTCCTCGTTGTCTGAATCTGCAGCGACGCATGATGGATAATGTTCTGGATCCTTCATGACATCTGGTTTGGGCTCAGACTCAGGAGGCAGGCCATATGTGGCCTGACAAGAATAAGACGACACCTCCATTTTGATTTGCCCTCCTTCCTTGTCTTCCTCTCTTATTCCTTGCAGTCTTTCCCTTTGTAGCAATGGAGGGCTAGGGACACGAGGAGTTAGCGTCTGAAGCTTCTGTGTTTCCCGGGCTTCCTCTCTGGAGGGAACAGGGCTGCAGCTTCGATGAAGAGCACCCAGAGGATCGGGCCTCGTGTCGAGCGGAGGTTGCTCCACGCCTGGTTCCTGCTTCAGGAAAGATCCGGTCTGTTTTGGGGGCTTAATGTCTGTGTCCTGCAGCCTTGGATGGAGGTGGGCTGAGGGCAAAAGGGCAGCAGAGGAAGGAGATCGGGAGCGGTGAGGTGGGACGACTTCTGTGTTTGCCCCTGAGGGTGCTGGGATGTGATAAGGGGGGAAAGGTGAGCCAAATGGGGCGGTGATGGACTGGTAAGGGTAACCTGGAGGGAGATCTGTAACAGTAAAGCAGAAATACAGAAATTAGAATTACCAATTTTATGCACAGGTCTCTCGACAGGTATTGTCGTGGCTTAAAAGTTTCTAGAGCAGCCACTTCCAACATACGGGGGTGTGATTTCAACGCACAAATAATCCAGAACCATAATCCATTTTGTCAAGATGAATCCATTTATTTATCCATTGCAGCATACATCTCTCCTTCTCAGTGTGTCTGCTGTGGAACTGGTTTACCTTCCCCCGTCTAAATCCAACCCCTTCCCCATAAACAGACATACTATCGTAAATAAAGGTGTGTCAACAAATATATTTGGGGGTGTAAATAAATATACATGTTAAATACAAATAAAAACAAAACTTATATAATAAACTCAGTTAAATGGCTCCTACAGGTATGTTCAGTTGTTAGCTTCCTCCACTCACCAGAGTAGACGCCTTGAAAGGAAGCAGAGGCCGGCTTCTGTCCCTCTCTCTGAACCCTCCGTCCCACCTCCCCCTCCTCCAGTTTAGGCCGCCGTGGGGAGGACGGGGGAGGAGAGGCTGATTGCGGGGAAGGCGGGTGAGGAAGGGGCGTCGGCAGATGGGACAAAACTCTATGCCCGCCTTCCTCTGACTTCAGGGCAGTCACTGGCGAGGGGAGCGGAGGCAGCGGAGTGAGAGAGGAGGTAGACGGGGTGGGCGAGCGAGAGTGAGGAGGAAGTTTGCGGGGATGCAGGATGGGTGAGGGAGACGGGGAAGATATGGAGGAACGCCGGGGTTTGGGGTCGGAGTGACGTTTGTCTGCTTTGTCTTCCATCTCCGGCCGGTGCTCGCTAGCCTTAAATCGCTCCTGAAACACAGGGGATGTCACAACCTTATTAACATCAGTGTTTGTTTACATTGCTTACACTTCCCGGAGTGTGTGTTTTTTTGCAGCTGCAGTTCATGAGTGCTCTTATTGAATGTAAAATTCTACTTTATAAGTAAATAAAAGTAGCTCCAGATTTAAGAGCATCAAAAACAATCATGTAATTTAATATACCTGATTCTAAAATGGGACATAAATACTTTTACTTTTTGTACTTGAAGTATATTTGAATGCCAATACTTTTGTTAGATTAGAAATGCAGGACTTGAAACCAAGTATTTTTACGCTGTAGTATTTCTGCTTTCACTACTGCATAAATATGTGAGAAATAACAGAATTTGTACTTTCAAATTCAAAATATATTTGTGCCTTCAATAGGGCACAGTGGGTTTGTGGCTCAATGCCAAACAAAGTAGGGAAGTAGATTATTGAGATTTGTGGGGGATTGTTGTTTTTGATCTTTGTTGACTTTATGTAATTCTTCACCAAGTCGTAAAATCTGGGTTTATGTGTATATGCAATATTTTCTGCCTCACTTGTAGCTCACTGTTCCTCTAAACAGCCAGGATATGTGCATTTTTATTATTTATGTGATGTATGTGTGTATGTAGGCAGGATATATATAACACATAAAAGTCTCATACAGCTGCAGGACTGCTGTGTTTTATGTTTGTGTTGAATATGGAGATGGATGTCTACATGGACAGGTGTGTAAATGTATGGAGTTGTTTGAATAATGTATGGTTGTTGTTGTTGATACCATTTAACGACACAAAGTCTACTTACAACTAGCTGTGCGTTCCTCTGCAGCTCCAGGACCTGCGCTGTGTGCTGCTGGATCATGAGCAGCTCCTGTTGCCGGAGCATCTGCTGCTGAGAGAGCAGCTGGAGCTGGGCAGCATGTTGCAGGGAGCTGCTCGTACCGTAAACACCCGGCCACACCGGGCCTCCACGATCCATAACATCACCTCCTGCACGGGAGGGAAAAGTTAAAGTTAACTGTTTCAACTGTCAACTGTCAACTGTCAACTGTTTCAACTGTTTCAACTGTTACTTTTAGCTAACTGTTTCAACTGTCAACTTTTAGCTAACTGTTAACTTTTAGCTAACCGTTTCAACTGTTACTTTTAGCTAACTGTTTCAACTGTCAACTGTTACTTTTAGCTTACTGTTTCAACTGTCAACTGTTAGCTAACCGTTTCAACTGTCAACTGTTAGCTAACCGTTTCAACTGTCAACTTTTAGCTAACCGTTTAAACTGTCAACTTTTAGCTAACTGTTTCAACTGTTACTTTTAGCTAACTGTTTCAACTGTCAACTTTTAGCCAGCTGTTTCAACTGTCAACTAACTGTTTCAACTGTTACTTTTAGCTAACTGTTTGTCAACTAACTGTTTCAACTGTTACTTTCAGCTAATTGTTTGTCAACTAACTGTTTCAACTGTTGCTTTTAGCAAACTGTTTGTCAACTAACTGTTTCAACTGTTACTTTTAGCTAACTGTTTCAACTGTCAACTTTTAGCTACCGGTAACGGTTTCAAATGTTTGCTTTCAGCTAACTGTTTTAACTGTTTACTTTTAGCTTACCGTTTCAACTGTCAACTTTTAGCTAACCGTTTCAACTGTCAACTTTTAGCTAACTGTTTCAACTGTCAACTAACTGTTTCAAATGTTACTTTTAGCTAACTGTTTGTCAACTAACTGTTTCAACTGTTACTTTTAGCTAACTGTTTGTCAACTAACTGTTTCAACTGTTACTTTTAGCTAACTGTTTCAACTGTTACTTTTAGCTAACTGTTTGTCAACTAACTGTTTCAACTGTTACTTTTAGCTAACTGTTTCAACTGTTACTTTTAGCTAACTGTTTGTCAACTAACTGTTTCAACTTTTACTTTTAGCTAACTCTTTCAACTGTCAACTAACTGTTTCAACTGTTACTTTTAGCTAACTGTTTGTCAACTAACTGTTTCAACTGTTTGCTTTCAGCTAACGGTTTACTTTTAGCAAACTGTTTCAACTGTCAGCTAACTGTTTCAACTGTTACTTTTAGCTAACTGTTTCAACTGTCAACTAACTGTTTCAACTGTTACTTTTAGCTAACTGTTTCAACTGTCAACTTTTAGCTACCGGTAACGGTTTCAACTGTTTGCTTTCAGCTAACTGTTTTAACTGTTTACTTTTAGCTAACTGTTTCAACTGTCAACTTTTAGCTAACTATTTTAACTGTTTACTTTTAGCTAACTGTTTCAACTGTTTGCTTTCATCTAATCTTTTCTAACCTTTAACTAACTTTATCCACTGTACTTTTAGCTTATTATTCCAACTATTTGCTTTTAGCTAAACTTTTGCAATGTATACTTTTAGCCAACTTTCTCAAATAATAACATTTAGCTAATTATTTTAACGATTCACTTTTAGCAACTTATTCAACTGTTTACTGTTAACCAACTGTTTAAACTATTTATCCATTACTATAAGTTATTTATTGTGTCTATTGTTCTTGGTTGTCAACTCGTTTTCAACCCACTCTTAATTACACATTGATTAATGTTACCGCTGACTCAATATGTGGATATATTTAATTTTCTTTTCAAATTAATGGAGCTAATCAACATCTTTTGAACAGCAGAAGTAAAAGTAGACCTGTTTGGGTTCACTGCTCCCTTTTGATACTGAAATCATTTTATTAGAATATAATACTTGTGTCTAAATTACATCACAGCGACTTCCTAATTTTGCTGTAAAGCAGCAAAGAGCAAAACCTTTGGCACACTATCCAGACAAAAACATATGCAGGCTGTCAAACTTGTTGGAAATGGTCTCACTTTTTTACATTAATTACCAACACTGACATCTGTTACAAAATGAAAATGATAAGCTTTTATTTGTAAAACAATAAATAGTTATTCTAAAAGTGATCAAATCGGCACACCAACATTATGTCCCCATACTTTAGATTTCATATGCACATAAAGATAATGGCTTTCATACCGTAGTGTTGCAGGTGTTCAGTGGGGATGACAATTAACTGTCCAGATTGAGGGTCCCGGGCTAACTGGTATGGAGGAGGCATTGAACCCTGCAAAGAGGGGGGGGTAACCTTGGGGGAGAGCCTGATGGAGAGAGGATGGACCAAGGCCTGAACGAGAAGAAAATGTTTGAAAAGTTGATTTTAAAAAAGAGAAAACATTTTCCCAGCTAATCTAAAACTAACACTGACTCAGCGCCATTCCTCACCCAGTATTTATACCCCAGCCATAACAGCACTGAGCACACAAACACTGAATTAGGCTGCTTTTTGAGTGATATTGTTTTTTTGCCCTTTGTGTCTAGACAGAACTTACCCTTAGGGTGCAAGATATGTTTGTTTCCATATTACTCAGATGTTATGTGTACAGTAAAACTAAGTGTGTGTGTTTGTGTCTCAAAGCTGTTATTTCTGGACAGCAAGCGTTGGCGGAGCAGGAATGTCCTGCAAAGATCAGGAATGTCTGAGGAACTTGACGCTTGGAGGCTGTTACTGGACGGACAGACAACATCTCCTTTTTCTGCTGCACCAACCACTAAAGGCTACACAAGAGCATGTAGAATTTTGCAAGCATGCCACGTTCTTGTGTTGACCCGATTTAAAGCTTAAGCACAAGGTAGGATAACTCTGCTGACGAGAGTAAGAGGTAGATTCTTACTGAAAAGGGCAAAGGAGTTGCTGGTACTTCTTTACTAATGCTTTGTGTGGCGTGCGACGTCTGTACTTGTCCACATCTGTCAGTCCAACTCAGTGAACACATGAAGTGGCAGCTTCATGAAGACACGGAAGGTCATTCATCCCTCGACTCTTACATTTCTTATGCGTGTGGATGCTTGTTTTTTTCCAACAAATAGTTAAACACCAACCTATATTAAAATTACTAACACATAAAATAATGACTTTCTCAACTGAGAGGTTAGATAGAACATGGTAATGTTGGACAATAAAATTACTGAAAAATGAATAAGAAAACTATATGTTGAGTTATCCAGGTCTGCTTTCTGTCCCTGGCGTTTATTCACTTTGCTCCAAATATCTGAAACAAATTCTGATGCAACACATACGTATTTTGGATGCTGCCTTTTATTAAATCAAATAACTATTCATATATTACATGGCACTCTATTATTCTTGTATTTTACTCCCGTGTTATTCTTTTTCAGCTTGTTTTATTTGTCTTATATTGGTCTTAATAATAATAATAATAACTTTCTAAATATAGAAACAAGTTATTCTTTAATTGTTTTCAATTTATTATTATAGTTTCATATCCTTTACTTTATCTGATTGTATTTACTCCCGTTTCATTTCAATCTGAGGTTTCCCTGACTGTTCGATATTGAGGGTGGGGGGAGGGGAGTGTTATTTTCCCATGTGTTAATGTATGTATGTGTGAATGTTCTTTCCATGTTAAAACCCCAATAAATATAATGTTAAAAAAATAAACAATGTCACTCACAAGGAACATTAAAGTCCAATTTTGGGAACATTTAGAAGCATGTACTGGTTAGCAAGTGTCTCTGGTGTTCATCCACTTACTGTACGGGGAGCTGGAGAGCCAGACTGGGGGGGCTCCGGGTCGGGGCATCCACGGGTGAGAGGTGAGGGTCTGCGGGTCGGGGGGCCATCGCCCCGCCCCGGCCAGAGCGGCCCCTCCCGTCACCATGAGGTTAGAGGTCATGAGGCTGGGTGCCATCATGCTGGGCGTCATGCCGCTTGACAGAGGAGGGGGATGCATCTGAGTGAACTCTGCCAGCTCCTTGGACTCTCTGGAAGATAGTTTTATTTATTACTGTGTGTTTAGGAGTGAATCTTTTGAACAAATAGATGTATTTTTGACAAGGTTAAAGGACTTCTTACGCACAAACTCAGAGAATGATCATTTGTTTATCAATTTTCACCCCTTTTTATGAAGAATGCTTTGTTTTTCACACAAGAAAGTTCTCAATGAATTTAAGTAAATGGGGGCCGTGTTTAAGAAAGCAACACTTTGTAAAAAAACATATAACAAATCTAACATCACTTCTGCAGTATAATCCAAGTCTCACTTGTAAAAATTATAATTTTGTTGCAGAAGCAAGTGTGTGACATTCAAGTGTGTGACATTCATTTGACCCTTTTACAATTGACAAACATTTAAGTTAGCATGAAGTCGCTCACCTGAGCACTTTGTCCTGCTCGCGCTCCAGTCGGCCGACCAGCATCCGATCGTCATGGTGACGCCCGCGGTCGTCGGCTCGCTCCTCATCTGTAACGAGTTCACAGAGAGAGATGTGTGTCCTAGTGTGTTCAAACCCTGATTTCAAATGTGAAATATATGCAGTCCTGGTGGAAACAAGTGAGTTAGTTCCTAATAAGAAAAGGAATAAAACTTAAAATTATTTCGTTTTTGACCTTTTAAATTATGACGGTAATTTAATCTTAAGCACCAGAGCATTACCATCGTCTTCATTCATAATGATGCTATTTAATTGCTAAGTTTGCTCGTTTCTTTATTTAGTGGCAGGGTATCATTATTCACCTTAAAACGGGTAAACCCTTGTGATAGCTGCTTTGAAAAACATGAACCAATTCTATTTATGTAGCTTATATCTACTTAAGCATAATAAAGAGCGCTTGGGTGCAACATATATTTATAAAATGGGATACAAGCCGTAAAAGACGATACAGCGCATGACTGGGAAGCAAGAGGAAGCAATAGTGTGGAGAGGGTGAAAGAGGAGAGTATGACAGCAGAGGGGAGGACAAGGTGACTCTGGCTCTATAAGGGTGACACCACACAGCATGTCAAAACGGGAGGAGAAACTAAAAATACGATGTTGGGCCGCAGCCTGAACACAACGCGCGTGTGCACACATACTGAACACACACACATACTGTAGTGTACAAGCACACACTGTACACACACAGTGACAGCTCTCCCTCTGGGTGACGGCTCTTATCAGTTATTAGTCTGGTGCCACAAGAGACGTGTGAAACACACACACACACACACACACACACACACACACACACACACACACACACACACACACACACACACACACACACACACACACACACACACACACACACACACACACACACACACACACACACACACACACACACACACACACACACACACACACACACACACACACACACACACACACACACACACACACACACACACACACACACACACACACACACACACACACACACACACATATGTGGGAATAGAGAACACTCTGTTAAGTCAAGTGGAAATCCCATTAGAAGTAACAGAAATATAATGGAGACTCCTGGGAAATAAGGGGGCAGCTAGAAGCAGCCAACCCTGCAATCAGGAGGCCACACACTTTTAACCTGGTGCCGTCAGTCGATTAAAAGAAACAATGGTGTTAATCACAATAATAATAATAATAATAATAATAATAATAATAATAATAAGATGATGATTGATCAGAAGTTTAAAATTATAGTGTTTACATGTTTTGGGAGTTTTCTCTTTCCTGTAGTGTGTTATATTGTTTTTGTGCATGTAAATGGTCTGCAATGTTCCCTCCAAAGGGAGTTACTCTCCCACAAACTCCCCCCCGCCTGAAATGTCTGAAAAGACTTGCTGCAGCACAGGCAGTATGAGAACATTAAGGCATGGAGACATGTCCCAGTAGAGGCAGAAAATACAAATATGAACCTAAAAATGAGCAGAATATGTCCCATTTAAACCCATCCTGCTCACTACGAGGCCCGATGGCAAAAGACAGCGATGGAGAGTTTTAAAAAAACAGGGAAAGCACTCAACCGAGCAGCACCGAATAAACATGAGGCTCTGCTCCTCTTCCCTGCTAACCCTCTTCCGTCTCATCGAAGCTGACTGAAGGTCCCCGAGCAGCAGAGAGGTTTTATACGAGTGTGCTGAACCCTTCAGTTCTGCTCTGAAAGCGCGCGCGTGCGTGCGTGCGTGTGTGCGTGCGTGTGTGTGTGTGTAAAGTGACGAGGGACTTTAACAATCCCTGACATGCTCCGCGGGAAGAGGTTTCAAGACTGTTTCCAAGGTTACAGGGAGCCTGTCCCACATGCTATCGTAAAGCTAGCGATTAGCACTGCTACGCCCCCCTTCTTCCTCCTATCGCTGCTCCTCCATCTCACACTCCTCTCTTTTACTTCCTGACATAATTCCCTCTCTTCCCGTCTATCACCCTATCGATCTACGTCAGCCTATCCCTCTTCTCCACCTCCACCCCTCCGCTCGTTCATCCATCTGTGTGTGTGTGTGTGTGTGTGTTCTGTGCATAAATCCTCCGCTGTTTATTTAGAGCTCTTCTCTGCTATTAAACCAATCACTCTGCTTGAGCAAGGAAATGAATAAACGCCCATCCTGACGCACGCATGCAAATACACAAACATCTCACGTGGACGCGCCAACACACACACACACGCGGTCCGTCAGTCTCAAGAGTGATCCATTGCTTAGCAACGCACCCATGGTCTTATTGTAATTCAAGGCTTGTGTGTAGCTTTTAGCAGCACTCTGTAACGACATGTTTAATGCAGAGCTGAAGAAAAGAGTGGAGAAAGAGCAAGGGGGCCGGAGGTGGGACGAGAGGGGAGGAGAGAGACGTTCAAGCAAATGAAAAGAGGGGGAAACGGGAGAAAGGTGGAGAGGGAGAACTGCATCTGAACGACCTTGACGTACGAGAACAGAGGCATTGCTCTGCAGCACAGCGAGCCCAAAAGGAGCTTTCAATGAAACACGACCCATGACATAATTAGTCGTTTGTGCAAGGGGGTTGAGGAAACATGACTTTGATCCAAAAAGAAAATGAAACCTCAATTATTCATGCAGCAAAATGAGGAATCATTCGCTCTGGGTCGTTCGGCCGAGGGGATCTGCGCTCCCCGCAGAGCGAGGAGGAGATACATCAGGGTGAGGTTTCAAATGACTTGAGTACACTTGGTTTAACTTGCCAGAAACTATTGGATGGGAAATGACTTGCGAGAGTGTGATGGTCACCACACGACTGCGACGAGCATCTCAAACTTGTATCCAATGAAGATGCACGAAGCATTGAACACAACTTTGTTTAGCAGTCGACTGATCATTTTCAATATAGATCATTTTGCAGAATATGTTCCATTTGGTCTACGAAGAAATGTACATTCAAATTCCTAAAAGTTCCGAGGTGATGTTAGTTCAGTCTCAAACCCAAATGTTTGAGACTGAAAAACACAATTTCTTGAGCTTTCACAATTTTAAGTCTTTTAAAAGTATGTGTTTTGTTTATAAATGTTTACATGGACTGCCCCCCCCCCTTAGGGGAATTCATCCACAGAAAACACACTGGACGCTGCACTAGGTCAGAAACCAGAGGAGACTGTGAGGTCCACTGTAGACGGACCACTTTTGGACAAAATGTCCTCTAATTACAGGCAGCTCTTTGTGGAACAGCCTCCCAGCTGAGACACGGCTTGGCCCTCTCTCAAAAGCTTCAGAGGTCAACTCAAAGAATGGTTGAGAAACAAACAGACGTGCGAACACCACTAAATGCACTTTAACACGGGGGTATCTCCTCTTGTATCTCCTCTTGCACTTTATATGTCGTTGCTGCTACAGTGTACTGCCATGTGGTAAATACTCGTGTGCTGCTCTTGCTCTCTTGCACCTTTTGCAGATCATGCATTTGTTTTTGCTATGTTTGTAAAATGTAAACTTCTTAAATGTTTTATGTGAGGGACTGCGGAGGGAAATTAGCTCAAAGCTAAATCTGGCACTGTTACGCTTGACACATTTTAGTGTATTACTGTGCAAATAAATGATTAAAATAACAATAACCAAATGTATCAACTTTAACATTAAGCAGATCAAAAGCTGGTCATTTCATAGGCAAGTTTATTTATGTCGCACCTTTCAGCACGCGACAATTCAATGTGCTTTACAAAATAAAATAAGAGGCTAAGGAAAGAATTATCTGTCATTTCTGCAAAAACTACTTTTTTGCAATTGACCAATTATCTAATCACTGTAGCTGTGTGAGTGGCATCTCAAAGAAACCCAAATATGTTCACTTTAATATTATAAAAAGCTGGTCATCTCGTATATATCAGGCGAAGAAGAGTGTGGTGTCAGTTATGCATGAAAAATACTGATTGATGATCAAGTAAAGACTGTTTGCTGCTGATCTGATCATGGACAGTATTTGAGTGACTTCTCAAAGACATTACCTTTGATAGCGTTTTGCAGCAATGCTCTCTGGGAGTCTGAGTTTCCTCCGCTCTGTTTGCTGGAGCTGCTGCTGTCTCTCTGCCGGGCGACGGCCACTGCGATGCCCACAGGGGGGTGGCGTACCTCCCCCTCCGCCTCCCGCCCAAACGAGCGGGCACTGTCCGGCCTCTCCTGCTCCCTCTTCAGGGGGGGCGGCACCCTCATGGATCCCACGGAAACCCTTTCTCTATCTCTGTCTCTGTCTTTCTCCCTCTCTCGTTCTCTGTCACCGTCTGAGACCACGTGAGCCAGACCCCCAAAGGGCCCTCGTCCCTCCCCTGTCTGCCTGGCAGCCCCGGGCCCCTCAGCAGCAAAGTTCCCGCTGTATTTAATCAGACTCTGCATGGCTGAGACCTCAGAGGGGTCCGGCCCCGCCACCCCGCCTCGCTCACCCGCCAACGACACCCCAGGTCTGTAGAGCGTTGCGGGGGTCCAGGTAGCGTCTCTGACCCCCCTCCTCCCCCGGCCGCTGGGAGGGGTGAGTTTGGGGGGAGTGCGGGGTGTTTCCTGCCCGGTGGGTCGTTGCCATCTGTGTGTGTGCGGGGGAGGGGAGTGTGTGTCCGTGTTGAGCTGCCAGCGCAGCCATGTGACTCGTAGCATAATTCGTTAGCGGGCTAATCGTGTTCCATTTAGGCTCCGCCCCCGCCCGCTCTGTGCCCAATCTGATTGGCTGTTTGGAGACATCCGGGCTGAACCGTGACTGGCCGGAAGGGTACGACCCTTCCTGGCTTCGTTTTCCAATCGATCCGTTGGAACAAATGACCGACCCTTCCTCTCTTTGATTGCCTGAATCGCCAGATTGGGAGAGTCGAGGGTGATCCGGCAGGCTCCTCTCAGGAAACCTGTAGCTCTCCCTCTCTCTCTCCCTTTCTCTCTCTCGCTCTCTTTCTCTCTCCCTCTCCCTCTGTTTGTTGTCCCGGGCCTGAGAGGCGATCTGGATCGGGCCGACCCGCTCGTCGTAAACCTCCACAGAAGGCACATATGTCGGTGCGCTCACCCGCTGAGTCTCTCTGTGTGTGGAGGGGTGAGGCTGGGCAGAGGGGTGAGACGTGGGGGGAGGAGGGTGATGGTGGCCGTAGTCGTTTCTCCTTTGTCGGTCCGGGTTATTGGATTCTTCCCGAACCCCACTTTGAAGGAAGGTGTGAAGAGGGGGTGAGCGTCGGGATCGGGGCTCGGTGGAGTGAGTTTTCTGCTGGTGGGGGATGAGGGTGATGGTGGAAGGGCCACGAGTCTCTCTCCGTATCCCCGTCTTTCTCCCTCTCTTTCTCCCGCTCCTCGATCCTCCCGTCCTGCGTCAGGTCCACCACACTGTGAGGCCTCTGATCCTCTCTGGACCGTTCCCGCTCCCGTTCACGTTCCCGCTCCCGCTCTCGCTCTCGCTCCCGTTCTCGCTCCCGTTCCCTCTCTCCACGGTAAGGCCGGTCCCTCCCCCCGTCCCGGGACGTCCTCTGCGGGGGGGTGGAGCTGGGCGGGGCGCTGGGAGGAGCCGACGGAGGGTGGAGAGGCAACTGGCTCAACGAAGCTGGCAGGTAAAACCCTTCTGAAAACACACGGATAAGAAAATGTGTCTTAAACGATATATCCAGAGGTGGGAAGTAGTGGAGTACAAATACTTCGTTACTGTACTTAAGTAAATGTTTCTGGTATCAGTACTTTACTCCACTACTTATTTTTCTGACGAGTTTTTACTTTCTACTTCTTACATTTCGAATACCTGTACTTTCTACTTCTTACATGTTGAACACAAATACCTGTACTTTCTACTTCTTACATGTTGAACACAAATACCTGTACTTTCTACTTCTTACATGTTGAACTCAAATACCTGTACTTTCTACTTCTTACATGTTGAACTCAAATACCTGTACTTTCTACTTCTTACATGTTGAACTCAAATACCTGTACTTTCTACTTCTTACATGTTGAACTCAAATACCTGTACTTTCTACTTCTTACATGTTGAACTCAAATACCTGTACTTTCTACTTCTTACATGTTGAACACAAATACCTGTACTTTCTACTTCTCACATGTTGAACACAAATACCTGTACTTTCTACTTCTTACATGTTGAACTCAAATACCTGTACTTTCTACTTCTTACATGTTGAACTCAAATACCTGTACTTTCTACTTCTTACATGTTGAACACTAATACCTGTACTTTCTACTTCTTACATGTTGAACTCAAATACCTGTACTTTCTACTTCTCACAGTTTGAACACAAATACCTGTACTTTCTACTTCTCACAGTTTGAACACAAATACCTGTACTTTCTACTTCTTACATGTTGAACTCAAATACCTGTACTTTCTACTTCTTACATGTTGAACTCAAATACCTGTACTTTCTACTTCTTACATGTTGAACTCAAATACCTGTACTTTCTACTTCTTACATGTTGAACTCAAATACCTGTACTTTCTACTTCTTACATGTTGAACACTAATACCTGTACTTTCTACTTCTTACATGTTGAACTCAAATACCTGTACTTTCTACTTCTCACAGTTTGAACACAAATACCTGTACTTTCTACTTCTCACAGTTTGAACACAAATACCTGTACTTTCTACTTCTCACATGTTGAACACAAATACCTGTACTTTCTACTTCTTACATGTTGAACTCAAATACCTGTACTTTCTACTTCTCTCATTTCCCAAACAGCTGGTTCCTTTAGTCTGAATGTGTGTTTTGTGGTGTGATCATTATTATTTAGAGTCATTGCGTGCCTATTGATTTGAACACGATCCGTGTATCCATCATTTCCTGGTCTTCTCTAAAGAAGAGGGACCAATGGAAACGTTGTCATGTTGCCGTTGTTCAGCATGGAAACATTCATTAGCTAACAATGACATTATTGTTCTATTAATATAAAGGGAGGTCAGGTACTCTTTAAAACAGCTGCTAGTTATGGATTCTTTTTACTTAAGGACATTTCAAAGCCTCTTTACTTTTACTTGAGTAAAGGAGTTTAGTCAGTACTTCTACTGAGTATTTTTAAACACGAGTATCTGTACTTCTACTTGAGTAAAGGAGGCGTTTACTTTTGCCGTCTCTGGATATATCTATATAGATCAGGATTATGAGAGAATCTGAACACTAAACGAAGCAGTTTGTTGTGAACATTGCTGACCTTTGTGTGAGTCGTAGAGATGGTGCTGGGGGAGGGAGGAGGGGTCCAGGTGTCCCAGGGAGAGGTGGTAAGGGCTGGAGTATAGACTGCTGGGTATGGGAGGGTAGCCTGAAGACACACAAACAGAACAGGTCAATACGATGAGATTTTACAACAACTTGTTCTCCGGGTCTTCCTTGAGAACTTAAACTAAATGTGATTAATGGAGAATACCATCTGGGTCTCATAACTGTTTCAAAACAAGGGGACCCAGTCCGACTTGAATCCGTTGCAGTTGCTCGTAGGTGAAGCTCAACAGGTAGGTAGGTAGGTAGAACTTTATCTTGCACACATTCTTACACTGGTTTGGTTTATTAAAAGCAAATGACTTGCTTGTCATTTTAAGTTTGTATTTTCACGGTGGATTGCACTTATTGTAAGTCTCTTTGAATAAAAACGTCATTTCAATGTAATGTTGTGTAATGTTGTGTAATGTTGGGCGGGAGTCTGCCCGACAGCCAGCTGCTGCTCTCAGAGACGGGTCTTAATATAGATAAAGACAAGCGCTGGATGTGTGTGTCAGGACTGAAACTCTGATACTGGCTGGTAGGTGTCACCACATGTGAAAAAAACACCCAGAGGGGGCGAGACATTCCCCGCTCCCACACTCAGACCACTTCAAGAAATATCAAAGACGCCGCCGGGCAGCAGAGCCGAAATATCAAGCCGTCTCCTCCCGATCTGAGGGGCAGAAATGGAGAAGCGGACGGAAATATAAGAGGAATGATGTGACGGGACATGCGTGATGAGTTTATAGCCAGGGCTGCACATAACTGGTGCGCACGCCAAAAAAAGAGCACCAGGTCATTTAAAAAAAGGCGCATTTGCGTACCAACATTGAGAGAGATAGAGAGGGAGAGGGAGAAGAGAAAAGAGAGAAGAGAGAGAGAAAGATATATGCGAGTTGCATATGAACTCAGGGCCGGCCCGTCGCACTGGCGTTATAGATGTTCGCCTAGGGCGCCAGATCTGTGGAGACGCTGCGCTGACAGCTCTGGGAGGGAAAAAACATTTGTAACCGTTGGCGCTCATCCTAATTTCCGGCCTTGATGTAACAACATTCATAATTAAGTAAATGTAACACCCTTTTCACCCCGGTTACACGTTTCATTCGCCCTGTACGATGGGCGATGTAAGTGATGAAAATGGGGGATGTTGGCTTATCTGGCGCCCGCAGCTCACAGCCAAAATGCAAGTGAGCGTGGGAGAGAGAGGGAGGGTGCACCGGTATGCGCTGTTGTTATTAGCATCTGGTGCTAGCTGCTCTAACGGATATAAGAAGATGTTTCTACAATGATGTGAAGGAGAGTCCTCTCCAGTCAGACTGAGAGGCGGATACTACAGCTCAGTGAGGTAAAGGACTCTTGAGTGTTTAGATAGTTCACTTTAGTCTAAGTTCAAATGGTTTGGTCACAATTTATGTAAGCACACATTTTCAAGGCACTCCTTTATAATTATTGGGATAAACAGGTTTGAAATCATTCCAATGCATACTATAGGACAGCAACCACAAATATCCTTAAAACTGGAGATTAAAAAAAGCATAAATAAATAAATGTTAAGGTAAAATAAGATATGAACGAACAACATCAATAAAATAAGTTACATTCATTTGTTATTGGCTATGGTAGGTTACTGGTTATGTTCACATACTTATTTGATTACATCCACTTGTCTAAGATGACAACAGAGACTTTCGACCCAAACCCAGCTGTTGACTTGTGGATGCAAGCAGCTAATCGCCGACTCAACCAGAGAGAAAGAAGTAGGCTTACATCATCAGCTACCATGTCTGACAGAGAGGAAGACAGTGAGGAGGGTAGGGATGACAGCTTGTAGCATTACTGGTCGTGCTATTGTTGTCTTGTGTTCACCTCTGCATGTGTGTTCTGTGTTCATCTCTGCATGTGTGTTCTGTGTTCACCTCTGCATGTGTGTTCAGTGCCGTGTGTCTGGCAAATAAAGTCAAGACCCCCTCAAAGGTTATGGTGTATTTCATTTTAAGGATGAGCACACAGCAACATCTCCAGGTGCTCCTTTGAGAACCAAGGCAAAAAGTGATGTGCACCCCTGCTTATAGCAAAGCTTCTTTCAACCACAGCCAACAGCTAGCATTGATCCAAGACAAAGCCAGAGTCTTCCTCTTTACCGCTGCACAGAAACATCTCCAGCTGACATCCTCGTGGATTCATCTTCTTATTACAGACACATGCATTTCCTAACATTCGGTCTATATGCTGTAAAATGTATTATCTTTTCAATTTACACACGGCATCTATTGCACGTCTGTCCGTCCTGGGGGAGGGATCCCTCCTCTGTTGCTCTCCCTGAGGTTTCTCCCATGTTCCCTTTAAACTGTGGGTTTTCTCTGGAAGTTTTTCCTTGTACGATGTGAGGGTCTAAGGACAGAGGGTCTAAGGACAGAGGGTCTAAGGACAGAGGGTGTCATATTGTCATACTGATATTCTGAACAATCTGTGCTGTTGTATTTGCTGCAAAGTGTCTCTACTGTAGGCTATTTTTATTATATGTGCAGCACTTTGGCTCGACCAAAAATGGTTTATAAATGTGCTATATAAATGATTTGATTTCAGTAACTGTAGCTTTTAGATCCAGCCACCAGGTATTAGGAATCTCTTAGGCTGTGAAACATCTCTCTTTGTATCAGAGCATTTGGAGGATCCTTCAGCCAGCAAGAGCTTGTAGCTTCTTTGGCTGCAGATACCTACTGCTCAATTCAGGATGAACTTTAAGTCGAGCACAAAAGGTACTAGGGCTGTGTAATTAATCCTATTTTAAATCGCAATTATGATTTTGGCCTGCCACAATTACAAAAACAACATACCGTACTTTTCGGACTATAAAGCGCACCTGCATATAAGCCGCAGCAGCTAAATTGTCCGTCTGTCTTGCTCTCGTTCCGTCTCTCGGTTCCACTTTTACTTTGGCGCGCTACCTGTCTCGCTCTTTTCCGGCCTCCAGCTTTTCCTGCTGGAGCCCGCCGCTTAACGGTGACGGGCGCGGACCGGTCCTAGAGCCCATAGGGTTAAACGTGGTTAATTGTACCTGTAAAATCCATAGATTTAGGAGGTCCCCTAGTGGCCGTTAGCTGTACAAAAAAAATAGGGGAAAATGTCGCGGCTTATAGTCCGAAAAGTACGGTAATAAAAAAAAACGATTATTTTACTTTACTAGGTTGTGACCGTGCACTGCAACATATTTGTTTAGTAGCTTGTGGAAGTGCGCCCCAAAATATTCGTTGATTTGTTTATGTGTATTTATTATTTTGATAATATTTATTTAAATGTAAATATATCATTTATTTTGTATTGGTTTTTCAGTCGAATTATACGTTCAGGGTAATCAACAGTTACAAATATACTGTTCAAATTATTATTTGCATTTGTTTTAAAGTTCAATAAATGGATGTTTTCAAAGTCAATTAATAATCGTATTTAATAATCAATTATTGACCAAAATAATCGTGATTATGATTTTTTCCATAATCGCACATCCCTAAAAAAGGTACATCAGCTTTTCATCCGCTCCCTTCGTTGGAGGAATATAAAGTGCAACAGGATGTGTGTTTGGAGGCACCCGGGCCAGGGATTGCATTAAAGTTCAAAAGGGACGCTACTATGCTCAATTTCAGGTTCATATTAGTATGCATTGTCTCTACGGTGACAATACTGCCTCTTTTCACCCTCTGTCTGAAACCAGAGCCCAGTCTGCTCTGATTGGTTAGCTGGCCGGCTCTGTTGTGATTGGTCAACCGCTTAGAGATGTCCCGCCCCTCAGCCCCCTCACGTAGGCTAAGGGGCTGGACATCTCTAAGCAAAGAAATCTCTGGCTGAAATTCCTTTGTTGTATGTTCTGCAACTAAGAAACCAACTGCAATATATGTCCTGCTTACATCGGCACACGTATGCCCAGCGTACGTGAATGGTCATGTGATGCAGGTTTTCGGCCGTGTTTGTATAGATGGAAAGGATTGTGGATGTGGCTTTAAGCTCAAACTCCTTCACACTTCATATCTCGAGTGAATAAGCTCACAGAAACCAAAGTGTAACGAAACAAATTCACCATGTTACGGTGGTTTACTGAGACGTGCCAGACTATTTTTGGCTCCGAGCAGTTGCCAGGGAACCAGCGAAATGTCCAGGAAGTTACTCCTCCGATTATTCCATAGTGCACCCTCTTTAACTGTGAATCAAACGCAGCAAAATGGAGATAGAAATCATACCGAATCTGATGCGGTTGGGAAGCAGTGGATCTGTGTAAGCCCTGCGATCAGTTTAAAAAATGAGCTCTAAATAGAAACCATTCGTCCTTCTCTCTTTACCTTACCGAAATGCAGTGCGGGATACACACTGCCATCGATCTGACCTTCTACTCCAGCGAGATTTGATAAGGAGACGCGGAAGGACACGAGGGACAGAGGAGAGATTCAATCACCTGCGGAGCGAGTCTTCACAAGAGACAGAGGGGTCCGTGGAGACCCAGAGATATAAACCTGAGAGTCTGAAACTGTGCTCATAAGGTAGGTCACAGAGATGCAGTGGGAAAGTGGGGCAGGAGAGCTACAGATGGAGACAAAGTGCATATTGGACCTAAAAGAACAAGAGGGAGGAAGATAGATTACAGAAACGCGTGGCAGGCGAAAGTACCAGACAGGTGGAGGACGGAGGACGGAGGAAACGAGATGCATATAGGACACGGCTTGGAGCAAAGAGATAGAAATGGAACAAGATCCCAGCGGCTTTCGCAACGAGAGACAGAAGAGAGTCTCCTGGGCTTTGGATGAAAGCGAACTGTGAGAGAAATGTAGTGAAAATGTGATGCTTCTTCAACAAACTGGATTCTGTAGCAACCCAGAAAGACCGAGCCCTAGTTGCGGTGATTTATGGGGATACAGCGGACTATCAGGGGCGTGTTTTCCTTTCATCGACACATCTTCTCAGAAGGTGGCATGCTACAGTGGCTGTGGCCAGTGTTTCTCTGTTGTGCTGGGATGAGACGGATGCACACACCTGGCCTGCACCATTGTACAGAAATCACAGTATGAAGAAGTGCAATAATAAAAAATGTCGGATGCGCAAAAAAAAGGCTGAATAGTTGTTAAAATAACATTTTGAATGAAGTATTGTGGATCTCCAAAGATATCCAGGACTACGAATATTTGTTTGTAGTCGAGCCGTATTACAGTTGCTCGGTAGGGACACAGAAAATAATTGCAATATCTGTTCACACTAGGGATGTCCCGATCACCTTTTTTTGCCCCCGATCCGATTCCGATCATTTGATTTTAACAATCTGCCGATACTGATTTTTCCCGATCCGATCTTTATGCAATGCATTAAGAGAAAAAAAGGAACAGATAACGGCTGGTCATCCAACGCGATGAATTCAGCTTTTCACTGTGGGGCAGTTTCTCTTTCCTTTTAAAAGTCTCCGTCTTGCAAACATTGCATCTGGCTGTTACACTGCCTTCGCTTTCAATTTCATAATACTTCCAAACTCCTGACATGTTCTCTGTCCCGACTCCCGAGTCACCAGCTGAACGTAGCCTCTCGTTAGCTTACTGCTACTATCAGACACTGCGCCCACTCTGTTGCCAGATTTCAGAGAAATAAGCAAACAGGTCTGAAAACACATACATGATGTTGTGTAATTTTAAACCCAAACTAAGGCCTCAGGATGACTTTAAGACGTGAACATGGTCATTTTTGTTTTGTAACATTAAATAAAATACAAATATTTTATATAAAAAAAATTAAAAAATCCCGATCCCCGATTTCTTTCTCCCGATTCCGATCTTTTGAAAATCACGTGATCGGCTCCGATCCCTGATCACGTGATTGGGACATCTCTAGTTAACATTATTACAGTAAGTCATTTTTGAGAATTGCAAAAAAGTGTCATGCTTTGCCAAGAGCAAATATATACAAATAGCGGCGGCTAATAATAATATGTGGCAAGCCTTTTAGATTTTTGATTGTTTGTTATGTGGATTTGTAGTATTTGTGTTACTGTATGTTCAATAAAGGTGTATTTTACCAAATCTTGAGACATTGCCACTGTATGTATGTTACGTCACCTTCTAGGGTAGAGGAACACAACACACACCGGAATGGATTTGGTTATAATTATAATAGGGTTTAATAAATAACAATGAAGGTGTACAACAAGATGAAACACAAAATAGCCTAAGCCAAACAAAGGAGCCAAAAGGGCGCAGGTATCCCACTAAATAACAGAAGGAGGACTCCAAAGGTCACACACCTGAAATCACTAATCAATCACCACTAATCGGAGGGGGCTGCGGGGCAATGCAGCTAACCAAGGGGCAACAAAACACACAATAATCGATTATTATTCGCCAGGGCTGCCGAATAATCGAATTTGATCATGGTCAGTTTCTGGCAACCCTACTCTCAACACATACTACTCTATACACATGACTAAACACCTCTAACACACAACACTAAACACGGTCAGAAATAATCAAATACACTCGACTAGCTTAATGTGTCCACACAGGAACAAGATGAGTGAGGCGTCCGATTGCAACAGAGCCTCCCGAGTGATAGCTGTCCCGTTGTAGTGATCTCCAGCAGGTGTGCGCTGCGATTGGAGTGCGTCAGGCCGGCGTGCTCCAATCACAATCTTCAGGAGGCGGACCAGGAGATGGCAGTCAATCACGTCAGGGCACCCGCACAGCTCATTCACATACAACCCAGAGTAACACAGTTAAGAGGACCAGGAAGACAGCAGCCGTGACGATGCACTGGGCCTCAAGAGCCTTTCTTGTGCTGGCAGACACAGAGAAACATATTGGCGCACTTCGCACGTACTAAAGAATTCCACACGCTCCACGCTCACATTTGGGCCTTAGCACCGCTGCTATGACTCCACCATAGGGGTAACACTGAAGAGCTTGTTCTGCATTTATATAATGTAATTATTAAATTGTATTAAAGGAAATGAAATGCTATTAAAACACGTCTTATTATCATACAAAGGATTTAGTGTAATGAAATATGGAGACAGTCTAACAACCTGACCGTTGGTACTTCTCATTGTACAGCAGGCTAAAATACTTTTGTTAAACTTATATTTAGGAAGTTATGTTCATTCAAAGCTAAAACTGTATCCTCGACACATAAAGGGAAAACAATTATTTAAAAAAGAAACAGAAAAACTCATCAAAATTGTTATTTGAAACATTGATCGGCGTCTCTTGTGATTTACCTTCGTGAGCTTGTGATGCCCAGAGCTGAGCCATCTGCAGACTGCTGGGATTGGCCGGTCGGTACCCGGGGTCAGAGGTCAGGTGGGAGGGGCCGTGGTAACCAGACAGGAAGGGACTGGAGCCTGCAGAGTAGGCATCGCCTGAGAAAAGAGAGAGAAGACCGCCAGTCAGTCTCAAACAGCACTGAAGAATAACAAAGTGGCTTTATTCCCATTCAGTACGGCGAAACTTCGCTCATCGTATAAATAATTAAGTCTGTACTGAACTCAATGTTTTAAGGATATTTAATATTGTAAATCGAAACGATAAAAACAAAACAGAATCATACGGTCAACAAAATATATCAGAGCTAAGCTAACCCCAATAGAGAACCGCAGTGACGCGTCCTAAAACCAGGAAGTAAACTCCTTCCGGTTCCTTCTTCAAAAACCAACGCAATCCCTCCGTAGGGTTTTGGAAAATAGCTGGAAATCAGGTCTGTGGTTGAAATTCATTTAAGAGACGGATCACGTTTTGTTCAGCCGGATAATCTCCACATGTCTATCCTACTTTTATCATTTTCTAATCTTAAATCTAGTCGCCAGAAGCAAAATGCTAACGTTATGCTATAAAGGAACTACAGCAGGGTCGCTGCTTCAACGTCACGCCGACTTCAGATCCATATTCAAAACTACAGATTCAAAATGGAACAAGTTGAAGTGTTTGTTTGAACACTTTGCAGGAGGCAGGGACTTGCTTTCAAGCAGAACAGGGCACATACACTTAGCGGGAGTGTTTACGTGTTCGGCGTAATGACGTAAAACGGCCTCGACAACTTCTGTAGTCCTATTCAGCCACTTGGTAACGACCATCGTTTTTCAGACACGTAAACTCTTCAGAAATCACCAGCGGGGTCACTGCTGATGTGTTCAATGTCATAGAACAAAACGTGATCCGTCTCTTCAACGTGTTTCAACCACAGACCTGATTTCCAGCTATTTTCCTAAACTATGGAGAGATCCCGTTGCTTTCTGTCGAAGGAACCGGAAGCGGTAACATGCTAACTTACTTCTGGGTTTTAGGACGCGTCACTGCGGCGCTCCATTGTCATGCTACCAAACCTCCACATACACCAGGTGCCCTAAATACCATTAACCGCACCATGTGACAATCCCCGGAAACAACCCATTACAAGTGTGGGTGGTGTTAAACAATAATGAAGATAATATAAGTATAAACACAGACTACCGCAGCATTTTGGCTCCTAAGATGATGTAAGCACCAAATCCTCCCTGACAGAAACACAAACCAGAGAATGTGAAAAATGACTTAACCCGTTATCATGACAGCTGTTTTCTCCCTGCCGATTGTTCAGATTAGGTAATGGTTTCAGATCCAACATAAAACATTTCTTAACAGTGTTTCAGCAGCACGTATCTTCAAACTGTTTCTCATTTGTGATCCACAGATATTTCATCTCTGCCGTGAATGAGACCATGTTTGCCCAGCAGGACACCAACGTCCAAATCTAACATTTACTCTGCTGCGGCGGCCTGTGCAGCA
>CM070491.1:31726651-31771651 GCA_036324585.1 Champsocephalus esox | reverse complement strand
ACACACACACACACATTGGTTGATGCCCCACTAGAGTATGGATCAATCTCAGATTCACAGCCGCCTCCAGGCCCTTTACCCATGTGCGACACACACACACACACACACACACACACACCAAATCCCTCCAGGGACGGTGAGGGAGAAGAGGAGGGCAGGGAGCACACACAGAAAACACATTTGCACTCACATCCACAAACACACATCCAAAGGTACCAGAGGGACAGTTTCTTTACACAGTTTTGGAGTGACACTTTCACTACGACACCACTTTTCACTCAGCACCATCCTACCTCCACCACACAACTCAGTGCCCACACACACACACACACACACACACACACACACACACACACACACACACACACACACACACACACACACACACACACACACACACACAAACCCACAGGGACGGGAGGGACGAAGAGCAGGGCAGCACACACACAAACAGCTCACATCACCAGACACAACACCACACGAGCAGACAGTCAACAGTGACACTCACACCACACACTCACACACACTCACCTCACACAACACTGCACGCATCACACACACACACACACACACACACACTTTGGCTCCCACTTCACAAGACAGTTAGTTTGCCATATTGGGATAAACAAGTTGCCACGAAACACGATCTATGACTCCCAAACACGTCTCCATTTTCAGATTCCCGTAAGAAACATATCTCCAGATCAAAGCGGAGATACGGAAGGAAAAATCTCACACACACACGGAAAATCACAAGAGATCAATCCAAGATGCACTGAAACATACTGGATCGTGTACTGTAAGCCTTAAAAATACAAGAGAGAAATCATGGGTATAAATGTCGGTCACAAACACACACACAGCAGAATCGCGTACACACACACACACACACACACTCTCTGTGAACCCATCTGTTATCCATCAGTGGTGCTCAGAGCAGGGTTAGCTGGAGGGGGAATCTCTATTGATCTCTGGTTTTTATTTCCTGCAAGAAAAACATTCAAACAATAAAACTCAGCTAACCAGCACTCTGACACGGGTAACCAACACACACCCCCACACCCACACAAAGGGTGTGTGGGTTTTGCAATCATGTCTGGAAACTCGTATCTGTCTTTATGACTGAGGGGTGTGTGTGGGTTCACGTGGTTTAAAAAGTGTGTGTGTGTGTTGTTGATTTCATAAACAAGTCTGTTTGTCCTGCCTAACGAGTTATTTAGAGGGAACTATGTGGTTTGTGAGCTCAGTTTCTCAACTTCTCAAGGTCTGGTTACTAGGGATGCACGATAATTATCAGCCCGATAATTATCGGCCCGATATTAGGAATTATGACGTCATCCCGATAAACCGATACCAGTATTAATAGCCCCGATAATATACAATATCTTTTTTGGGTAAAAAAAGGAAAAAAATCCTGCGGTGTGGGTGGATTGGGATGAGGGGCGCTTGTTTTTCACTCGGCTCCTCCCGTTTTGCCAGTACTGTGGTGTTAGTGGTTTAGGAAGAGGGGAGTTCTTCACAAATCCAGCGCTCCCTAATACTTCGAACCTGATCAGTCACCTGAAACATCGCCATCGCTACGATGGTGTGTTAAAAGCATACGAAGACAATAATACAATACAGTGTGTGTGTGTGTGTGTGTGTGTGTCTGCGCGTGTGTCTGCGCGTGTGTCTGCGCGCGCGCGTTGGAGCTATGTCAACTCAAGGCATATGCTCGAACCGGAGCTGCCTGGACGCTGCAATCATGTTGCTGAGTGTGCTGACTTTTCGTACAATGTCCCGCTGTCTGCTGCCTGCATCAAGTCAAGTGCTCGGCGCAGTTGTGTGGATAGAGCGCTCCTTTTCATTGAAACAGCTCCTTATATCCGTTAGCGCAGCTAGCTAGCACCAGATGCTAACAACAACAATGCACGTAAGGTCTCTCTCTTGCTCACTCGGACCACACGTACACACACCCTCCCGGTCCTCCAGATGGCCAGTCGGTGCCTGCCGGTGAGCGTGGAAGTGTGGTCTGCCACAAGCGGGCGGCAGGAGCGGGGCTGTCAGCATCAGCTTGTAGATGGTATTTTAAACTCGATGCGCTCTGAAGCTACACCGAGGAAAGAAAATACACATGCGTTAAATCGCATTAAAATAATTAGTGGCGTAATTTTAATTTTTATTATCGGTTATCGGTATCGGTATCGGTCTTGAGAAGCAGGAAGTTATCGGTATCGGTTTCAAAAAACCAATATCGTGCATCCCTACTGGTTACGACATGTCTACATTTGGTAAGGAAAACAATATTGCAACAAGTTAACATTAGAAAACAACCCGTCTTGCCGTCCGTGCCACATACAGCTGCATGCCGTTGATGTAATCACACAAGATGCAGAAACCCATTTCTTTAGTAGTTTCTGGGTATACAAATGTTTTGCTAAGGTATGCCGCAACCAAATGATCCAAAACGTTTAGTTAACATGTTTCAATCCTCTGACCCTTTTCTAAGTGGATTTTCCACATTCAAAATCTAGGACTTAAATTGCTTATCTTGTTATTATCATTATTATTTAGTTACAGAAGTTAACGGACATTTTGAGTTTTGAATCTGGACTATGCCAAGGAAGGTTATGTCACAATTTGCTGGAACACAGGTCCATGTGTTGCTCGTTACTAACAGGGGCAACTGGTTTAAAGTTCAGGAACCAGTTAGACATGTTGGGAAGATGTAAAGGCAGAAGTTGAATGGAAACAAGTCGTGTCACAGTCTGTTATAAGGTGTAAATAAGTATAGAGCATGGAGTCTATAATGGTCAGTAATTACCAGCCTTGGGAGCATCCTCCTGCCTCCTGGACTTTTTATAAGCCTTTTTTACAGCAGACACCGATAACTAGGGCTGTCCCGAATACAATTTTTCGGGCTTCGGATATTCGGTAGTAATCAGCAGCGAATATTCGGCCCGCGTGTAATCACCAGCGAATCGTTACAACAAGTGTATTTTGGGGTATTCACGGCACTCATGTTGTTATTCTACAGTATTGTTGGTTTATAGTTACTAACCGAATTTGTGTTCTTTGAAATTGAAAAGGATATCGAATTGTGTTTGTTATAGGGATGCACGATATTAGGAATTATGACGTCATCCCGATAAACCGATAACAGTATTAATAGCCCCGATAATATACAATATATTTTTTGGGTAAAAAAAAATAAAAAAATCCTGCGGTGTGGGTGGATTGGGATGAGGGGCGCTTGTTTTTCACTCGGCTCCTCCCGTTTTGCCAGTACTGTGGTGTTAGTGGTTTAGGAAGAGGGGAGTTCTTCACAAATCCAGCGCTCCCTAATACTTCGAACCTGATCAGTCACCTGAAACATCGCCATCGCTACGATGGTGTGTTACAATGTCCCGCTGTCTGCTTCCTGCATCAAGTCAAGTGCTCGGCGCAGTTGTGTGGATAGAGCGCTCCTCTGTTTTCATTTAAACAGCTCCTTATATCCGTTAGCGCAGCTAGCTAGCACCAGATGCTAACAACAACAATGCACGTAAGGTCTCTCTCTTGCTCGCTCGGACCACAGACTGTATATATAAAAAGGACCACACGTACACACACCCTCCCGGTCCTCCAGATGGCCAGTCGGTGCCTGCCGGTGAGCGTGGAAGTGTGGTCTGCCACAAGCGGGCGGCAGGAGCGGGGCTGTCAGCATCAGCTTGTAGATGGTATTTTAAATAGGGATGCACGATAATTATCGGCCCGATAATTATCGGCCCGATATTAGGAATTATGACGTCATCCCGATAAACCGATAACAGTATTAATAGCCCCGATAATATACAATATATTTTTTGGGTATCCTGCGGTGTGGGTGGATTGGGATGAGGGGCGCTTGTTTTTCCCTCGGCTCCTCCCGTTTTGCCAGTACTGTGTTGTTAGTGGTTTAGGAAGAGGGGAGTTCTTCACAAATCCAGCGCTCCCTAATACTTCGAACCTGATCAGTCACCTGAAACATCGCCATCGCTACGATGGTGTGTTAAAAGCGTACGAAGACAATAATACAATACAGTGTGTGTGTGTGTGTGTGTGTGTGTGTGTGTGTGTGTGTGTGTGTGTGTGTGTGTGTGTGTGTGTGTGTGTGTCTGCGCGCGCGCGTTGGAGCTATGTGCAACTCAAGGCATATGCTCGAACCGGAGCTGCCTGGACGCTGCAATCATGTTGCTGAGTGTGCTGACTTCTCCTACAATGTCCCGCTATCTGCTTCCTGCATCAAGTCAAGTGCTCGGCGCAGTTGTGTGGATAGAGCGCTCCTCTGTTTTCATTTAAACAGCTCCTTATATCCGTTAGCGCAGCTAGCTAGCACCAGATGCTAACAACAACAATGCACGTAAGGTCTCTCTCTTGCTCGCTCGGACCACACGCACCCTCCCGGTCCTCCAGATGGCCAGTCGGTGCCTGCCGGTGAGCGTGGAAGTGTGGTCTGCCACAAGCGGGCGGCAGGAGCGGGGCTGTCAGCATCAGCTTGTAGATGGTATTTTAAACTCGATGCTCTCTGAAGCTACGGGGCGGCCGAGGGAAAAAAATACACATGCGTTAATCACGTTAAAATAATTAGTGGCGTAATTTTAATTTTTATTATCGGTTATCGGTATCGGTATCGGTCTTGAGAAGCAGGAAGTTATCGGTATCGGTATCGGTTTCAAAAAAACAATATCGTGCATCCCTAATTTTAAACTCGATGCGCTCTGAAGCTACGGGGCGGCCGAGGAAAAAAATACACATGCGTTAATCGCGTTAAAATAATTAGTGGCGTAATTTTATTATCGGTTATCGGTATCGGTCTTGAGAAGTAGGAAGTTATCGGTATCGGTATCAAAAACCCAATATCGTGCATCCCTAGTTTGTTGCTTTCGTTGCAGTTGTGTCTTCAGTGTAATTTGGCTTGGCTTCCTATTTATGGACATGCTTTTATTTTTAAGGAGAGGTAGTGCTGTTGAAAGGAAGTTGTTGTTGCTATGGAAACAATGTGACGAACGAATATTCGGGTACAGCCCTACCTATACCGTGATGTATTTTTATAGGCCAACCTGAAAGTTAGCATTGCAGCGATTACTCGACGGAAAGATATGGGATTTTGCCATTGGCTTTATGGACTATTGCAGAAAATAAGATCTGTGGCAAACACAAGGTTATGATACACACAGGCTTTCTTCAGCAGGATCGGCAGGAATCCTGAAGTCAAATGTCCTTTTGAAGACCCTTTCCATACATTTTAGGACCTCATCGCCACTTTGAGTTTTAACCGGTTACACTTTACCTCACATTGACTATATACAGTATGGATTGTCCTTCCTCCTTATCTTCCAACCATTTGAACGCAGACTTGCATTTCCCCATGACGACGCTGTTTAACAACCGGCGTAAACGGTCCTTCGCGTGCCATCAAGCAGTGAGCGTGCGATGTCCTGTTCAGACGATGTCAAACCCAACGGGATGCCATCAATAAACTACACAGAATCACACTACACACCTACGCCATGATTACATTCAGGCAGACTGTAGAACACAACCTCTTTGGACCATTTATATACTTAGTGAAAACAAGCTACAAAATGTAATTCCTTGGAAAATACCCCTTAATACTTTTTAACAGCCTTAATTTTCGCTACATTGATTTATCAATTTCTAATACTTTTTAAGACCCCGCGGACCCCCTGCTGTTGCCCCTCCTTCACTGTTTATCATTTATTATCTGTTGTGTGTGTATTTTTGAATTAAACGGAACCATTAACTAAATAAATGTAAACTCATTTCCGAGCACAGACCGCCTTTCCACTTAAATAACCAAGCAAGTGAAAAACACCTAAAACTAAAGCAGCTAAATGGAGATATCTCACTTAAATTCAAACAAAACAGTCGGCTACAAAAAGTGCAATGTATACAACTCAACGATAGAAAATACAAAGTTAACATACTTTCTCTTTTTGCACCATTCTCATGTTTAACGAATGCGATCATTTGAATAGAAACACACCTCTCGTGTGTTTGAGTCTCGCTGTGCCGGGCTGTTGCTCAGAGATCTCCTGTGAAGACGGCAGGTGTTATTTTGACACACTCCTCTATACCAGCAAATGGAAAACACGCTCGCAACAGGCGCAAAACATACACACACACACACACACACACACGCATGCATTGTCACACTCAGACAGAATGGCATGCACAGTTGCAGTGAGACACACACATGCCCATACATTCAGGAGCAAATGGTGGCTCCATGTGCACTTGGAGCTCAAGGTTGGTCGTCTTCGGGTTTAATGTTCATCATAAACCTAAGAGGCATTACGAGACTAAACAACTGTGCTGCTGACTGACAGGAATTTATTTTTAAAATATGTGATGCTTGTTAACAGGACATTTCTCAGGGATACGAGTGGGGTAAACCAATGTGTGCCCCTCAACTAACGTCTCCTTTGTTGGATCAGTTCTCTGGGCTGGACGGACCACAGATCTTAAGTAATGTTCAAAATCATTCAAAGCTTTTAGAACGATGAGACATTTCCCATATATTTATGAAAAAACTAAAAACCCCAACATGTGCCTGAAGATTAAATATTGGCTAGTATGAGAACATTTTAGCATTTTTACATGGAGCGCAATCAAGTTTTCAAAATCGTGAACTCATAACAAGTTGAATATCAAAGTTATGCAAGTAGTGAAAAAACAAGGTTAACGGTGGCTTATAACTGCCCTTTACCAGATTTTAAAAACTTAATCTGTGTCAACATTTATCCAACGTGTTCCCAGAGACCCAAAGGGGCACAGTCAACTCTTTGTGGTCTTCGGTTTCATAACAAGTCGAGTATCTAAAACAATGCACACGATAAACAGACCATTCGTCCTTATTTTTTCCAAAAACCCCGACTTTGACTTGTGATAAAAGTGTAATTCTTCATGTTATCTAAAAATAATAAGTGTTACTGTTGGATACAGGGCTGTACCGAAATATCCGAATATTCGTTGGAGTACTATTCGGGTTTCAATTTCGTTATTTCCCGTTTTTTCGCGCTGCACTGCGGCTGCCAAATTGAATTTATTGAAATCTCCAATATCAACGTAAGACCTTGTGCCTCTTCGGGGGGGTGCCAACACGTAACCATAAACGTTATCGTTTACTTTCTCCGTCTTTATATGTAGATATTACTTTTTCTCCGTCAGATTGTTTCCATAGCAACAACAACTTCCTGTCAACAGCGCTAACTCTCCTTCAAAATAAAAGCATGTCCATATAAAATAGGAAGCCAAGCCAAATTACACTTAAGACAAATACAACTGCAACGAAAGTAACAAACACAATGCGATATCCTTTTCAATTTGAAAGAACACAAATTGGGTTGTATACATTAACAAATAAAACAACAATACTGTAGAATAACAAAATGAATGCCGTAAATAAAACTGAAATACACACATTGAAGCGGTTCGCTGCTGATTACCACCCCCCCCCACGCGGGCCGAATATTCGCTGCCAATTACTCCCGAATATCCGGAGCCCGAAAAATGGTATTCGGGACAGCCCTAGTTAGATAGTTACGCAGAGTACGCAAATACGAGATTTAAAGAATTTAACCCATTCAGAATCAACATATTAAAAAAAAATATTCTTTGGGCAGAAATCCATTAATCAAGACTCTTCCTGGGATGTCAGCGCACATTGAAAACATCAGTAACCTCAGAGCTGCATTTACTCAAATGTAGAAGCTACGACTGTATTGGAATATCCTTGTTATTTCAAAATAAAAAAGGCAGGCGTGAAAACGATCAGGTTGATCAACTGACTAACGCACACATCACATAAAACTGTCAAATTAGAGTTCACCCTGACATTACAAACCTGTTCCGAGTGTCTCCAACATGTCGCTGCACATTTCAAAATCCTAACTATGTGTTATGCCCGGGAGGAATATTATAAAGCTTATGTAATGGGACAGATACTGACACAGAACGCAGGGTGTGTGTGTGTGTGTGTGTGTGTGTGTGTGTGTCCTTTGTGTGTCGGAGGCTGTTGTTTGACTTAAAGGGAGGGTTTCTGGCAGAGTGAACAACTTAGCTAATGCTTCGGGTATTTCGACATGCCACGACACGCTCGTTTTCCTCACACACACACACAGGCCTATCACTCCTGCATTTGACAGCTGTGTGTGCGTCATGTGCAGTGCGTGCGTGCGTGTGTCATTTGTCTACCTCCGACAGGTTTATTGCAGCGGGGCAGCGGTGCCTTGTGCTTTCTCTTAAGGGGCCTGTTTTCTCTCCTGAAGGAATCAATTAATCTGAGAGGGGACGTGTCCGAGCCACATCTTCTCCACACACACACACACACACACTAAGGGGTCTGTGTGTTGAATACGTATAAACACACACACTCACCACATTCATTTTAACACACGCAGGCATACTAGCAAAGTGGCGTGGAAGACAAATTGTTAAAAGGCCAAGACAACGCTGCCCTGCCCCGAGAGCTTCATGAATTATGCTTACACTCGCGCAGAAGAGTGTGTGTGTGTGTGTGTGTGTGTGACTGAAATGTGAAGGGCTACCACATTTATCTAGCCGTGTAGGAGTGTGTTGTTGTGGTCGGGATAAATCTCTTCCCTCTGCAGAACGTCTCAGGGGGAAACCCCGGCTCTAACGGCACTAAGCACAATCACATGCTCCCATTCTCATACACAAGAACTCAATCCTCTCATCTACACACACACTCACAGACACACACACACTCAGCTCTTATCCCTGGGAAAGAAAACTGCTTTCTATCCACCTTAGGGATTGTGCCCACTTAGTTCTCCTTCTCCATTTGTCTTGAGCTGTCTTCATCTTCATTTATTGACTTCCCTTCTCGGCACAACACCTACATTTGCCTCTGCGTCTCACTCCTATCTTCTGCTGCTCCCAAATGAACACTAAAAATGTGTGTGTGAGTGTGCGAGAGAGACAAAAGAGCTGAAAAGTTGCTGGTTCAGACGTGTTATCCCTTAAGTCTTCCCAGGTGAGGGACGCCGCCCTCATCAACCTTTCTTTCCCCATTCAACCTGCATCTGTGCCTGTGTGGCGCGGTGCGTACAGTTGAGGCAATTATCTCTACAACAATGGCTGGTTGATTTAACACAACAGAGAGTCAAAATACACCCAGTTTATTCATGTTTCTACAGTTTCTACCATTCACAACACCTGCTGGGGAAATAGCTTATTGTGCACAAGGAGGGGTATGTTTCCCAAAGCAGTTGTTGTTAAATCAGCTGATCCAATACTGGCCAAAATCACTGGATATTTGGCCGGGAAAAAAGTATAATCCATTACAACTCACGTCTGCATTTACTTTTACTACTCGACCCATTTTATTTCTATTTCTTTTTGCACTTTTAAGTCTTAAAAAAAGGCCCCATTATATTTGTCCCTTCTGTTTTTGTGCATGTAAATGGTCTGCAAAGGCTACAATCCCAAAGTGCCCTACAGAGGTAGCTTCTCTCCTCCACACTCTTTTCTACACACGCTTCTATTGGCTAGCACTCCCACACATTGTACGTGATAGGCTAAGGAGCGGGACATCACTGACCAATCACAACGGAGCAAGCCAGCTAACCAATCAGAGCAGACGTGGCTCTTGTTGTTGCTTAAATGGAGAGAAATCAGATATTCTCGTCACATGGTACACTGTGTGCATAATCTTGATCCATAGCACACTACACGCCCTTCACAGTACAATAATAAGCAACCTTTAACATACTGGCTGCAATCATTGTTTTCATTATTGAGTAACCTGCATTTTATCTTCTATCTAGATTAATGATTCAGTGTTATAAAAAAATCTGAATTTCTCAAGAACAGTAAAAAACGTAAAGATATTGCTGTAAACAAAGAAAAGCAGGACAAGAGGCTGAAACTGCCACGTTTGCTCTAAAGATGATTACATTAGTGAAGTGATTAGTCTTCTATAGATCTCCAATTGTTAAAGGTCTATGTAACAGTAATAGTAGAGTCTCTCGGGCCCCGTCACATTTCAGCGGGTCCCACCTCTGCTGCTCTCGGGTGCCAGAGGGAGGACAGATGGCCTCAATCTGCTGGTGGAGGAAGCTGGGCAAAGCTCCTCCGGACAGAGGACCATTTACAGCACGTCTCCGTCTATAAACAGTGACTCAGACCTCATCTTGTTTACATAAAAACCGGTGTGAATGAACAGGGATAGGTGCTGCAGTGCTGCTCATGGAAAAGGATGTATTTATAGAGTGAACACAAATGTCAACAAACCCTGCAGTCTCATCAGGCATTGAATACCAACACACACCCTTTAAGATGTGGAAATAGAGAAGACACTGTTAATTCAGGTGGAAATCCCATTAGAAGTAACAGAAAAATAATGGAGACTCCTGGGAAATAAGGGGAGTGTGTTGGCACAGCTAGAAGCAGCCAACCCTGCAATCAGGAGGTCAGCCAAAAACAACGATGACTTGAATTCCCTGAAACACATGTAAACCACGGGCGTTAGCAATATACTAGTGAAGAAGGCTAGCTATTTGTTAGCAGCATCCCTTTTGTGTGACATTTTAGACTCGGCAGGCTAAGGAGGAATTATTTTCAGCTTTCTTTTGACACCGGGCGCAGTAACTACGCTACGCTGCTGCAAAGCGGGAATAACAATAGCTTTACTATTCTCTATTCAAAGTTTTCAGGTATTAAAATATGTCATATGTCCAAGTTGCACCACTTGGCTCCCGAGAGATACACCCACCAGGTGTGAAAAGTTCTTGAGATGTTCTCTTTGGCAATTAAAACAAGTGTTAGAATCTTTGTGCATGCTATTTTCAGAACCTTTTGTGTGGAAGGGAAAACATTGAGGGAAAGAAATTGGCTATTTCCCTAAGTAGTGAGGACATGGCCCCCGTATAAATGACACCAAAAAGAGTTGCCGCTTCTCCGTTGGCACGCTGGATCCCCGAGACCCGCTGTTTATTGCAAATAAAACGGGAACATAGCGAACATTTGCAATTAGCGGGTAATTATCACGGTGCAGGGTCGGACAGGGTTATTATAAGCATGGGACTGGGATCTCAAGTGGTTAATGTAATGTGTGGGGATTGGATTTTGAGGAGAGCCATAAAGCTAAATGACCTGCATCGTACGGTGGGAGCCCTTCGGTGGGCGGCGGCTGTGGGAGATTACAGTCCGAGAGCGAGAAGGTCAGTGTGTGGGCAGAATGAATCAAATGCATCCCGTTGGAGAAGAGGAGTGTTATAGCGGCCAATATGGGCTGGAAAGGTGGTTTGGGTCAATTCCACTTCAATAACTTTGGCTTCACATCAAGTTGTTACACATGAGAAAAACCGAACACCGCAAGTCATTTTCAGCTCGTTCCAGAGCCACGGGAGGGGGAGTGAAGCACCGAGAGACACACACTGCCACTAAGTCGTTCTGCAGGAATCCTTTGCTTACAGAAAATCCACAAACCTATCCACTGAAATCTGTTCACCTCCTCGCTGCTGAAAAATGGCACATCTTTGCCGTTACGCATCCATCAATCATGCCACCGCTCCCCGCTGCGAGTTGATTTAATCTCTGACAGTTTTTTTCATGTGCGAGGTGAGTGTGTGTGGGCTCTGCCGGTGTGTCGAATTAACGCTTCATCAGAGCCCGGCCCCGGGAGCACAGCTTCTCTTTACTATAGGACGCTCCAAAAGTGACAAGTGCTGCATTGAACCCACGCTACAGCAGGATAAGGAGGGGGGGGGGCACAACTAAACTGGAATATCTCTGCGTCTAACAGAGGATCCGTTATAGTATCTGGATCATTAAGGTGGAAGAACTACTCAGATCTTGTACTTAAGTAAAAGGTAGAAGTACCAGAGTGTAAGAATACTCTGCTACAAGTAAGTATACTGCAGGGTAGCTTGTGAATGTAATCCAGGTGTAACTCAAAGTCTTATTTAAATGCAGATTATATGTAATATCTTTAATCCAAATCTGCAAAGTGTCTAAAGGTATTACATGAATAAAGTAAAGGGAACGGTTTACTGAAGTACAAAGAACTGAAATACTCAAGTAAAGCCCCTCTAAATGTTACTTACAGTACGTGAGTAAACCTACTTAGTAACTTTACACCACTGAATGTGAAAACTCGATGAGAGCATTTGGTCAGACTTTCCAGCAGAACTAGTTTCACACACACACACACACACACACACAGTTTGAACCTAGATTACAGTGCTCTGACTTTCCGTTTGACAGACCACAAAACCATATGCAAACATTCGAGATTTGCATCCGCATATTATTTTTTTAGCACCGTGTTATTTCAAGGCTTCCATTACTGATAGCAAGAGCAGACATCGCTGTGCGTGGCAGTGAAGGCAAAAAAGGGAAGCTCAGCGGGCAATAACATTTACAGATGATCCATTGACTGAAGAGCGCGCGCACACACACACACACGCGCGCGCACACACACACACACCCTACATAATGTAAACAGACACATGGAGGGGTTGCTTTAAGGAGCTGAATCATGCTACACATCGTCTTTAAAACCATCTCCATAGTGTGTTCACAATGTTCCTTTTCCATTTAATATGGTATTCCTTGCACAGTTAAGGTAAATAATATCCTGATTTAAAATGTTGAAAGCTGTAATTAGCCCTTCATAGTGTACATTTGACAGTCCAAAGTCTCTATGTCTAGTCTTCTTCATTCCTACCTTATAAGCAATGCCTTGTTTTTGGAAGCATTTCCCAAGCTGCGCTCAACAAAGTCAAACCTTATCTTATCTTAATGGCCAAACGCATCAAAACCAATCAAGTTTCTGCAGCCAACACACTCACTGAAGCACACACTTGATGTCTCTCACTCAGAGTCCCTGGCGCACTTAAAGAAACAGCAGGGACACAATCGCAGGTAAAAAGCAGCAGCCAAATGTTACAAAACAGGAGGGTGGCCCACAGCCATTTTGACCTCTCGCAACACTCCAGGAAATGTTCCCACTCACAGGGTAAGAGGGGGTCGTAACTTTACCACCCCCCCACACACACTGCATCTGCTCCCACAGCAATGACGGTGTAATGGTCCACATGCGATCCAAGGCCATTGCACCCTGACCCGCATACTGCTGCAACAACACCCATACCACAAACCAACTCAGCGGTGGGTTGCCAGGTAAATATTCCCCTAATGCAAAAAAGGTTGAGGATCCAAATGCAAGACTTTAGCATCAGAAAGTTGCCACAGCTTTATAAACAGCCACACCTCCTTATGAAATCTACATCTGGTTACATTTCCAGAGGAGCAATGGCCACGCAAGCCCTCCTTTAAGCCCCATTTTCAAGCCTCAAGGATCCTTCTTAGGACATTCTGCCACCAAATGTAGTCAATTATTCATGTTTAATACAACTGATATTTTAATGGATGCAAGCCAGTGGAGGAACAAACCACTCTGCACTTCTATGGTGACAGCCACTCATTAAGATGCATTTCCCCTCTTTTGTGTGTAAGGATAGTATGGTGTGCTTTGTCAAAGACACATTTCCAGTACATGTTAATTGAATGGTCAATAAAGTATTCTGAATCTAAAAGCAAGCTGTGCAGGGAATTTTTTTTGTGCTGCGTTATTTCAACTTTGATCATTTTAATGGATGTGCTTTCGAGACACATTTACAAGCAGCGGGGTTTCTTTTTTTAAACACTCATCGGTTAGGTTGTCAGGTAATGTTATGCAAAAACGCTTAGGGTCCAGATCCAATACTTTGACATCAGAAACTTGCCACAGCTTTATAAACAGCCACACCTCCTTGTGAAATCTACATCTGGTTACATTTCCAGGAGATGACCGCACAAGCTGGACATTTTTGCGCAGCGTTATTTCAAGTTATATCATCTGATGGATGTGTTTTTCGAGGCAGGGCATTTACAAGCAGTCAAACATCATATACTCACTGTGGTGTGGATGTAGGTTAATGGCCGATGGCATGAATTTCCCCGAGTGGAGAGGTGGTGGATGGCCGGGAGAGGGAGGGATCCTCCCGGCTGCAGCTGCTGCTCCGAGGCGGTGAGCCTCCATGGAGAGACCCGCCAACAACGGAGGAGGACCGTGGACGGATCGGGGGGGTCCAAAATCTCTGCCATCCATTATCCACAGTGGGGAAAGTTGTGGAAAAAAATAGTCCGTTCGGATATGCCCCCTATTCCCAAAAAAAGCCTATAATGTCTTTAGTTTTCCAGGCGATTCGGGCTCCTTTTCAGCCATCCTGCTGACCTAAAAAAACAAATACAAGAACACATTTCCTTTATCTATAATGTTAAATAAACAGTTTTAGGTTTTCTCCTGCTTGCAGCGTACAAGCGGTCCATATGAGCAATGACGCAGTTTGGAAAACCACTTCAAAAACTAAACGTAGAGAAAGCTGATCGACAGAATAAGCGTACGAGTTGCTCCTGGTGCATCTTAACTGCAGATCTTAATGGATATTTAACTTAAATCTACAATATTATGATCTAATGTTGGAGTGGCAGCAGCACCCCACCCCCTCTGCGCTATACCGAGCCGATCCGGAGCAGCTCTTCCCGGAGAAACACAGCCAGGAGACGCCGGAGACCAGCTGCTCTCTCCGGCCATGAAAACAAGCAGAAACGCACACGGTCAAATTTGAACAACCTATTCTGCCTTTTTCCGATTACCCAGCTGTTTCCTAAAGCAATGTAGGCTATGTAAACCAATACACCATAAATACTGAAAGGGCGCATCAACTATAAATTTCAAACGGGTTAAAAATAAATAAGGTTGCAAAAAGCCTGCATCATTAATCAGCGGGCGAGCGGTGTTTTGTTGCCCAGAGAGGACGATTTAGTCCGGGCTGCTTCGCTTTTTTTGGACATGGGTGCTGTCCCATGGAAAGAAATCAAAACCAAAACACTTCGGTTTAAAAAAAAATACGTTTTGGATCTTAAATGTGTAAGATTAAAAACTGTTATTAAGATATAAATATGTGTTTTTATGATAAATCGACAGTTTATTTAGTGTTAAAAATCAAAATCGACCCAAGCAAGGCGTATTGAATCTGTTAAATATCGATAAAAAAAATTTTTTTAAAACCAGGTTATAACACTAAATCTTCTATTTTAAAAAACAAAACACTAGAATAAAAGTTACTTTAAGAAGAACAACAACAAGCTGCTGGGACTTTTTCCTAAGACAATGAGACAATTGTGTGCCTTTTTCTGTACATAAAACCTTTGAAAAGACAATAAAACGGTGTGAAATTAGAGAATTTAAGTTTAAAACAACAAGTTAACCTTCAAAGGCTTCAAGCAAACAGCGGAGACTCGTGATATGCAGGCGGGCGGGATCTGAAGAATAGGCTGGTTTAGAAATAACAATAAACCTGTATTTCTCTTTGAGTGAATAATAGCACCACCAGAAACAAATATTGCCTCTAAAAGCCCCTCTGAAATACACTGGGGGGGGTTACATTAAATGGTAACCCTTCCTCCGCTGTGACCCATGCGGCTCGGCGGCGGAGGAGCACGGCTGCAATTCAGCCACGTTTCAAACTTTTTCACGGTTCCTTTAACGCACACACAGACAACTTTTTCGGCGGAAATGTTTACAAAAGTAGCATTTTAACACCAATAACAGCTCCTAAAAAATCAAAAATGACGTTAGCACCCCTCCGCGCCCTTTTCACTTACATTTACAGCTCAAAATGTGCTTTAAAAACACCCAAAACTCGGATATTCAAGGAGGAAAGGGGAAACCAAACAGGGAAGAAAAAAAACGAGCGCTTACTTGAATGTGGAGCTAAAAAAAAATGCTTTCTTAAAATCCGTCCAGGTTGCTGGGAGAAGTGGAGTAGTCCATTACAGGCTCGTCCGAAGGTAAACTAGGGGATAACTGTGGAGGGGGGGAGCCCCTGACGCGGCCGTAAACTCCTCAGCAATGAAACACAGCATTGTTTTTACAAGCCCCGCCCCTCTCATCGATACCAGTCAATCAGGGACCAGAACAGAACGTTTCACACAGCTGCGTTCTGATTGGCTGCGAAAAGTGTCAATCAAAGACCTCTGTTTTAAAAATACTGCTTTTTACTCCACAATTATTTTTAAACTCATAGTTACCAGCTACTGTGTACATATAATAACACATGACATTTTTATATGACATAATGCTGTGCTGTATTACCAATATATATTTAAGGAAAATCTAAAATCATCTATCTATTTTATTTAATGTCTTTAAGTGTCTGTGTTAAGCAATTCAAACAATGAATAATTGAATGTTCTATAATATAATACTTTCACAACAGCCATTGTTCATAATGTGTACTTTTACTTTAAATACTTTAAGTACATTTAGCAAACACTTCCCACAAAAATGTCCTAACTTCAGATCAATAAAGTACTTCTTATCTTATCTTATTATCTTCCGCACTTCTACTTCAGTAAACATTTTTGAAGCATTGTATTAACAAGCCCCGCCCATCTACTCGCTACTAGCCAATCATAGAGCAGCACAGAACGTTTCACACAGCTGCGTTCTGTTTGGCTGCGAGAAGTGTCAATCAAAGTCCTCGGCCTTACAAAAACAACAACCTGGCCGCTCGCCAGCACTATAAAACCAATTATGGAGCAAGGAGGTTGAGCTGTTTCAAGGTCCCCTCTCCCTTCAAGACTGAGTGATCAAAACAAGCGGTGGGTTTCTTTTCTTTTAGCGGGAGGGGGGGCAGTTTTAAGGCGACCCCCCCCCCTCACCCATTTCCACGCTAATTATAATAGACGCTCGAAGATTTGGAAGTATGGGGATGTTGTTACCGTTACAATATTACATTGGTTGTAACGTTGTGTGGCCTCAGTGTACCCATTCTTAGTAGATAATAGCCAGTACATCCCTTTTCCATTTAACCCTTCAAAAGGCAAGCGAGGGGCAGGGGCCTGGATGCAAACATCTAAAACTTGAGATAACAATCTCACGATTTCTAAAGGCTCCTTCAAATAATGCTAATTTAATTATTCAATTTAATTTGGGAGGCCACAATTTGGGCGTTGTTTTCCCCATAGGCCAACCCAAGACTACCCATAATGGATCAGTCATTATGTATAATATAAAGCCTATATTCTTACGGGAAGAAAGAAAAGTGAAAACCCAATAACAGAGATTAGCACTAACATCGGACATGTTCATGCACGTCCATCATAGCCAGGAATACTGAGAAAAAAGTCCATACACTAACGGTAATCTTTATTAAAAAATGTATAAACTAAACACCACGACGTGTATGTGCAGCTAAAACGTGCACATTAAGAATATGGCCTTTAATTTATTTGAGTTATATTGTGAGTTATAACCTAGTCTTCTGGCATGTATCACAGGTCTGTTATCATGTCACCCAGGAACGCACCAAAATGTATTTGTCGTCACCTTAATGGCAGCTTTATTTGTAATTCTCACCCAGGAATAAAGCCAGGCTCTCGGTATGCAAATGTCCATTAACAGCCTGTAGTTGAAGCAGCGCTACATGTCTCCTTGTGTTGAGTTTTAGCGGGGACGCACACACATTTGCATTAGAAGAGGAGGAAAAGTGCCATTATGCTAAAATTCAGAAAGGGGTAGCTCGACCTTTGGGGTGCTAAAAACAAAATATGCCCTCCTTTTACGCAGTGCTGTCATAGTTCTTTTTTCTTATCATCCAGAAGTTTCCTTGAGGTTAACCACTCGGCGTTACATTAGCAAAAAAAATGTTGATTAAAAAAAAATCTCAGACAGTTTCAAACTCCCCTCTCCTACAGTCCCGCCTCTCCACAATGAGCAGGTTTCAAGGAACCCCCATTTGGTAGGTGGAGAGGAAGCGATACGACAGAGGCAGCAGAACCGGACAGGGAGAGGAGAGAGAGCAGAAGGGACGCCGAGAAACAGCAGCTTTAGACGGCATGAGCGGAGAGAAGAGCCCGGTGTGTGGTTCTCGGTGTTCAGGTCGCTTTCGGTGGTTACACTTCCTTGTTTTCGGTAGGAAAAACAAACGTTCCACCGAGCGAAAAGAAGCAGAAACCTTTTTTTTTAGGCTATTTGTACTATTACATTATAATTGTATCTTTATTTTTGGCTATTTTGCGTTAATAAAAAATGGATTGATTGATTTAAAGAGGGAAAGGGAATGCAGCAGCGACCTGTCGCGTCTAACGATACCAGAGGAGGGGGGGAGTCACCCGGCGGAGATCAGAGCTGATGTCCCGGCCCGGGCTCCGAGGGGACCAAGCCAGCCTTTGTTCTCCAAAATCTGTCGGACTGGGAATTCAGACAAAGCCTTGAGATTATTAGGGCCCTATTGTTGCTGTAGTCGTTTCACCCCGCGTGCAGGAGGCAGCCTTCATCTCCTCATGTCTGTTTTTCTTGTGGTGCTCGCGGGTGTTATCTCCACTTCTAGGTGGCTGCTGCATGCATACATTTTTATTAAACAGCTTAGTCATGATTCTACGGAAGAGGATTAGAGCCACATCAGAAAAAAACTGTTGGGATGTGACCAAAAGTTTAAAAAAAATATCTAAGAATTCAGAGGAAAAAAATCATAATTCGGTCTTTTTTATTTATGGTTGCTTTAATTTAAAGATATTTTCTTAAGTATTTCCAGATTTAGGAAGTAATGGAATACAAGTAACTGGATTACGTAATTAGGAAGGTAATCTAATCCTTTAGCTACAGTTTCATAACAAATAGGTAATCAGAATACATCAAATGTGGATTACTAAGGAAACCACAATATATGAACAGATGCAGAATTAACACTACGTTTATATTGTGAATGTGATACATCGATTAGGTTACTGATTACATGTTTTACAGGTACTTAGTAATTGTAAGGCACTAGTAATCTTCTCTGGCTATTATCTTTTATGACAATGTGACCTTAAATTATTATAGCCTGGCATGGTGGTGCATTTAATACATCCATCAGCAGTTCAGACAAAATAATCCAATAAAAATAACTTTACTCTCCAGCTACAGAAGAACAATTGGTGTTTTACGTCCAATTGTCCATCATCACTGTGATTATTTCTCTGTTAGGCTTATCCCAGTGATGCGTGAGTGCTGGAGCAGATGGGACATTTGGTAGATTATGTATTTGTATAGCCTATATACACCAACTGGATTTCTTTGATGTTGTTCCAAATTAAAGCTCCAATATGTGGGTGGAAAAGAAACGCATGATATGTCGCCTGAAGCACTGCTGAGTCAATACAAACCACAGTCAATTTTTCATACGACGACTAACACTGTTTTTATTCTGCAGACCAACGATTACAGAGCGAGAACATTTGTTATCCCTGACTCATGTTTTAGTTTTCTATCTTTCCCTCGTGTTGGTTTTCCCTCTTATCAGTCCACATCAAACCTGTCCAAACATCATCGTCGGGTTAATTCTGTCTATCAGCTGAAGGATCAGGTAAATGATTTTAGACTTTCTGAGGCGTGTGGCTGCATTAACCCACAGGGGACGGGGCTATGGCATCGATTAATTCAGCGTTTGGGGGGGGTTGTCCACTCTGGAAAAGAAATACATAAATAAATAAACAGAAAGATGTCCCCCTGCATAAGCAGCCACCCTTCAAATACAAATAAACCTCTCACTTTGGCTGCTAATAAAGCCTGAATGTACGACCATGTTAAACATATTTTATACAATATTCCTCAAATGAACGGCAGGCATTAAGATATTTGACGTGACCTCTCACACACCGGTGCGCCTGTAAGTGCTAAATCATTCATCATATCTTGTCTCAGGCACCACAGAAGAAGAAGTCTTTATGTTATTAAAGCTGCAGGAACATAAAACCACTGCATGACCTAGAGCCTTGCCACTCACAATGTATTTATTACTACAGTAAACAGTGTTTTATTGCACTTTACAGTATTGTACAGTATGGCTTCTGTACATATGACAATAATACTGTCGAATCTTGATCGTGACCTCTCCCTTTGGCAGTGTCATGTTTTCTGATTGCATGAAACAAACATACAGGGAGAAATATATATGCAATAAACATGAGTCTGAGATAAGTGACATCACCACACACTCACCAACCCCCCACTTCAACCACACACACACACACACATTCACACATTCAGCTCTCATGGGGTACCTGCCAATCATCAGACAGTGGCTTGCAGGGTTTATTGGTGGATCACCAGGGGGGGGGGTATTTGCTGGAGGACGACCACATGCACACCACTCTCAAGACTGAATGTGTTACAGTGGTCAGATGACATGAATGCACAAAGAAAATCTTAAAACGGTCACATGATTATTATTCGTCACCGTGAAGAGAATTAATTTCATGGTTTGGTCGTTAACTCATTTTTGGTTTCACTGGTGGCTTCAATGGAATGAACTGTTTTTAGTGGGTGTGCACGGAGATATTTATACAAGCCTATGAATCGGTGAATTGATGATGTTTTTTTTGTAGGCCGACCAGGAAATTAGCATTGCAAGGGCTGCCGTGACAACTTAGCAATGGGATTTTCCATTGAATTTGGAATATTGCATACAAAAATACATGTTTATGATGCTTACACGTTTTGATCAGCAGGATCATCTCCACATATTAACCCCACTGTCATCACATTTGAAGCGTAAATGCAATAGGTAAAAAGCTAGGCTATAAAGGGACGAAATCAGGGTCACATGACTTCAGGTCACCACCGCTAAGCTTAAAGCGGCTAATGTTCAGCGTGATGACATTTAGTCGTCTCATTTAGTCACTTGTTAGCAACCACAGTTTTAAAGACACATAAGCTTCAGACATTCACCAGTGGAGTATTTACTGACTTACTCTTATCAAAACTGAAACACTAACGAGACCTTATTTCTGGTATCCGATCATAAACACGTTCCAAAAAACATTGACTTTAAGACAAGGAACCTAAAAGGAACCAACTGCTAACTCATATCCGGGTTTAAGGAATTGTCCCTGAACCACGTTGTAATGTTTTGATGTTGAATCTCTTGATTCTTAAACACACCGTATTGATTTCCAATAGTTTACATGCATGGATGTCAATACTTTATTAAACTGCAAAGACATGTATCTTGTCCCTGGAAGTACCCGCTTAAGAGTAGATGTAACAGGGAAATAAGAACACATACCATTCTTCTTATTGCATAAAGACGTCTTTTAATTTCTCTGATTTTATGCTGGTGTTTTCCTTTTTACAGTTGACCTTTAGTTAGATTGCCTTGCTTACAGTTTGGCAACATATTACGATATAATGAATTCTTACCATGAATCCTTGATATGTATCGTGGCGCCAGACTCTTTTTAATATGTGTCTATATGTATTATAATCTTATGTACCTCCCACAAATTATAGCTATACCAGGACTGAACCAGCACACTCAATCTAGAACAATAACTTCTTGTACATATAATAACCAAGTACAAAACCTGTTAGAATTCACAGTATCTTCTCTATTTGAGTCAAGTGACGTCTGCTCACCCTGTCAAACAAACCCAGAGCCAGAAAGCTGCAGTTTGAATCCATTCAAAAATAAATAACCTTATTTTGGGAAAATGGTACCAAAACAAGGACACGCATGGAAGTCAATGCAAAGTGCTTCCCATCTGCCAGCGCTTCAAACCAAGCTTTGGGGGGGTGGATGACGGGTGGCTTGGGTATGGAGGGTGGAGAGGAGGGGGGAGGGAGGTTTTCAACTGTCTATGCACGGTGCAGTTTGAGCAAATAAGTATTGTTGGTGCCTGTTCGTGTTCCTCCAAATGTGCGGTCACAGCTCTGAGAAATCTTGGGGTTTTTCTCGAGAAACACCACCCTCACCACAGCTGAAGGAAACACTGAGGCATCAGAACATCTTCCTGCTGAGAGGAATACAGCAGCGATGTGTCAGGGACCAGAAACCTCAAGAAGAAAATAGAAAATGCCTTCCTCTTTCATATTTTATATCTTCTATCAAGTCTTCTGTTACTACAACACATATATTTCCTAATCATGATTTTGGGAACACTGACCATCTTGTGCACAGAATGGTGGGCTGACAAAAAGGTCTCCATTAAATACTCCATTAAGGTAACGTCTGAAAGGTAATACGTATTTTAAGCACAATATAACTAAAGTAGTCATCATGTTGTCAGTCAAATAAAGACATTTCTAGAAGACATAACAAGTTAGATTAAGATGTCAGAAAAAAAATTATATTAAAAATATTTAAATGAACATAAAATGTAAGAATTTGCAATAAAATAACATAATAAAATCATATTTTAAAAAACATTAGACGTCAGAGGAGGACTTTTCATCGCCTCCTGTCAGTCACTGACACAATCAACACATCTGCTGTCAGTCAATCAAACTCCACTGAGACAGGGGGGGGTGTGTGTGTGTGTGTGTGTGTGTGTGTGTGTGTGTGTGTGTGTTTGGGGGGGTGGAATACAAATGTGTGTGAGATCTCACAGGAACAGGAGCTGCTGTATTTGAACATGATCAATTATTCTGCTCTGGCCTCCTTCTGTCAGCAGTGGATTCTCTTCGCCTTTCACCCAGATTACAGGCGCCACCTGCTGGAGGAGGCGGGTACTGCGTGCTGGAGAGGGGGGGGTGGGGGGATCAGTGACAGAACAGATGGATGAGCTGCACAGCTGCATTCAAAAGGATCCACAAAGAATTGATTTGTCATATGCACAATAGTCATAGGAAAATGTTGAGTCTAAAGCTCCTCCGAGGATGCAGCATACGATATACTTCAGATTAAAAATTAAAATACATTAGATAATGCAAAAAGAAGCAAAGCAGGTCCTGTTTGTGCGTGAATGTCTTTGAACTTTAACTATACAACAGCAGAGTGAAGGCTGAATTTCTCCTAGGAGACTAAAAAAAGCATGCCTTGCAATACGATACAATATGGTACGAAAACGATACGGTACAATCTGATACAGTACGAATTTACAATACAATATACGAGACAATAAATGAAAACAATACGAATACGAAACGGTATGATACATTACGATGCGATATGATATGGTACGATACTGTACGATAGGTACGGTATGGTACGGTGCAATCGATCAGATACGATAAAATGAAACACGAAACGACGCAATAAAATAGGATAGGACACAACGCTTTACGTTTACGTTTAGCATCACAGCAGAGGCCTGTACTACGAAGCAGGATGTTCGCTTAGCCGGCTAACTTCAGGGAAAACTCTGGGTTTCCGGTCCTACGACGCTGGTTCTTTTTTTAGCAGGCTAGATCTCCATGGTAACTTATGCTGAGCGGCTAGCCTGCCCCGGAGCAGGTTAGGTTGCAGGCTAAGAGATCAACTCAGTGAAAGCACTGCCTGCTGACCAATCAGAGCTCAGTGTGCGGAGTTTAAAGCGATCAAGTCATATTACAGGATAGAGGAAATACAGAAAAACTGCCGTTGCAGGAAAGACGGCCGGCAAAAATCAGCGACTGTGTGAACGTGAACATTAATAAAATATCACCTCCCATCTTCAGAGCAATCTGACTATCAGGGGCGCCGTAAGGGGGTGAAAAGTTAGGATGATTCTAAGGGCCCGTGACTGACAGGGACCCCAAAAAATGTTAGAACATTAAGACATTTTTTTAAAGTAACCTTTCATCAATCATCAATAATTAACATTAATATAACGTCATATTGATGATGTATTCACTAAACTTATGATTCATTTAACTTATTTTCTTCCAAAAGTTAATTATCCAAAACATCGAACACCCCCCTCTATTTACATGTAATGGTTTGGTCCTGCCTCCAAACGGGTGTGGTTTGCATTGTGCTTGGTTGGCGTGGCCTGGGTCTGGTGGTGGGGCCCAATGTGATATCTTTTCATGGGGCCCACAATCCCTGGCGGCGCCCCTGCTGACTATTATAACATTAGCGTTAAGAAAGCTTAATTAAATATCTGCCACAACATAAGTAGGCCTAACCGGTCCGGATCAGAGTAACATTAGGCCAGGGATGGGCAACTTTGATGGTGGTGGGGGCCACATCATTGATGTACTGGCCACCAGGGGGCCGCAGATTCACTTGGAACACACACACACAAAAATGCCATGTGTTGGATGTAATGATTAACAAATATACTAAATCTGACATCTTCATTGAAATTTTACAATCAAAGGGAACATCCCCAAAAAATGGGAACATCCTCTAATACGCTCACTAAAAAAATATCAGTTCACAGAAATGTTATTTCATTTTTACAAGTGGCATGTTTGTATTGAACAATTTCGCCAAATTCAGATGATAAAAACAACTGTTAAGCTTGTAAAGGCATAATTACAAGAGGCAACTTAACGTCACAGCAGGCATAACAACAGCTGGTGTTTCTTGTGAGGGTTTTCCCGGGAAACAAACACAATACACACAAATGCGTCACAGATTATTTCGCGGTATTTGAAATCATCTACGCAGCTCGCGACGTAACTAGGAGTTTAGTGGACGGTATCAGTACTACAAGTAAACCAAATATATATATTTAAATGTTTTAATTTATTAATTACGTTGTTTATAAATTAATCTGAGGGCCGCAAAAAGAGGAGGTGGGGGGCCGCGATTTGCCCATCCCTGCATTAGGCCTACAGTCCGCGGCATATCACATCATATCATATATCTCCTTATCTGAGTCAGCTTCTTGAGCCGTATCTGGCTGTGCATCACTCACAGTGTCACATACTGTATGCAGCAGAAGTATTATTTTAAGCAACACATTAAGTTGACGGAACACTCGAGTCAAATGTAATTAAAGTCAGATCCACTCGACTCGTGTCTTAGACGGGACAGTGATATCATAAACCTGTTAATGTACGCATTCAAACACTGTTTCTGTTACCAGCTGTGTTCACCTTGCAGGTGCTGCTCTGTGGCTTTGATCCTGGATCAAGTGTTTAAGTCATGGATGTTTAAAGTTTAACTTCTTCATATGTCTAATATTAAAGTTGACTTCTCATTCAGGAAGTATGACGCTGCGCTGTCAGTGCGCTTCTCCATGTTTGTGATTGGTCGAATGATCCAGATACCACCCCTCTCATGTGAACGCGCACCTAACTAGATAGGACACGGCTGGCTTGAGCGATCCACTTGATAACCCGCGTCGTAGGACAGTTTAGCGAGAGCGCGTATGTTTTGGATTAGGCCAACCGGCTAACTCAAACATATCCAGGTTAGGTTGAACCAGCTTCGTAGTACAGGCCTCTGCTCCATTTGTACATCAACAAGTATAAATATTAAGACAAGAAACAAAGGAACAGATGTGATTCAGTACAAGACCAAATATATTATCTACATAAAAAGCCCTAACCTTGTGATAGATCTTGTTATGTACATGTGAATAAAGAAAAAGCTGTAAACGCAGGAACACAGGAGGCCTACTTTTCAGAACAAATGCCCGCCCCCTCTGTGTCGCCTCACACACACCTGCAGAGCTCACACACCTGCACAAAACAACCTCCGCAAGCACAGGGGAAATGAACTATGGCTGCTCCACCCACACACACACACACACACACACACACACACACAAACACACACACACACACACACATAGAGGCCAAGCTTCCCTGCCAGTGAGTGTTTTGCTGGCATGGCAATAAAAGACTATCAAAGGGAAGCAGTCTCAGCAGAATCACAGGCGGGGGGCTGAGGTGCGATGGAATACATTTCCCCAACTCACAACACACTTGATCCTCGTGTGTGTGTGTGTGTGTGTGTGTGTGTGTGTGTGTGTGTGTGTGTGTGTGTGTGTGTGTGTGTGTGTGTGTGTGTGTGCCCTGACTTATTGCTTGAATACATGAATTCATTAGAGGTGGAAAAAGTTCTCAGATTTAGCAATACTGCAGAGTAGAAATACTCTGTTTCAAGTACAGATCCTGTATTGAATGGTTCTCAAATAGAATAGAAGTGCATTAAAGTATTATTAAAGTAACACATAGTAGTAAAGTGATTAATAATGTATGCATGAATTATTATTATTAGTATTCCTTTTGTTAACTTCTTCTTATCTTTAAGTTAACTGTTGTTATTTCTTGGATTATTATTATTGATTGTTTATATATTTATTTTTTTACAGTTATTATTATTTATTTATATTTGATCTGCCATTAATAATTATTTATTCAGTAAATCATTTTTTGTATGTACTTTTAAATGAAGTCTTATCTATGCTGTGGTGTCACACACAGAAACAGGATGTTATAATGCCTGGAGGGTGGAGCAGCACCATCCATCATATTCTCTGCCATGTGCAAATAGCAGGGGTGCCCAACCTTTTTTGAACCGAGAGCTACTTTTAAAGTTGCCAGTCTGCCGAGATCTACCAGTCCAAATAGAGAGGCGTAGCCATTACTGACAGCCTACTACCAGGTAGATACACACTTCTACTTGTATAAAACTGACCTTCGTACGATTAATACCTCATAAAATACTGCAGATCCTTTATCTTACCTCTTTCTAATCTACACACATACAAGTATTTAACTGAATTTACACAACAGTGTTGTTGATACAGAGTTGGAGTTTATTCACACGTCACTACAGTGGGTAATGTTTTCAAGAAACATTGAACAGTGCTGCCACATGACACAGGGAAAAAAGAAAAGCCTCTGAACCCTTTCTTTGCCATTATATAAAAATAGTGTTGCTACAAAAGTATAAATGAGGCTTACTAATAAGACAACTCAGATCTGAAGCTACACAGGAATCTGCTGCCAACGTGCAATAAAAAGACAAAATTAATAGAATCAAACCCTTTTTTTGTTGCATTTTAGTCGAGTATACAAATAGATGCCTTTAAAAATAGGATGCAGGCAACACTAGTTTCTTAACCTGAATTGATAATAGACTATAATCAATTTAAGTTTGCATTCTTATACCATTTTGTACAATAATTATAATGAATAAGTTCAAACAAACTCAAACGTACAGCTGATTAATAACGGTATCTAACTTGAGTTTTTATTATATCAAAAACCTGTTGAAATGCTACTGTTATTTTTATTACGCATCGGCAGCCTCCAGAGGGCCTGTACTGCGACGCAGGATTTTCGCTTAGCGGCTAACTTCAGGGGAAACTCCGGCTTTCCGGTCATCCGAAGCTGGTTCTCTTTTTAGCAGGCTAGATCTCCATGGTAACTTATGCTAAGCAGCTAACCTGGTCGGGACCAGGTTAGGTTGCAGGCTAAGAGCTCAACTCAGTGAAAACACCGCCTGCTGACCAATCAGAGCTCAGTGTGCGGAGTTTAAAGCGATCAAGTCATATTACAGGAGAAAGGAAATACAGAAAAGCTGCCGTCGCAGGAAAGACGGCCGGCAAAAATCACCGACTGTGTGAACGTGAACATTAATAGAATATCACCTCCATCTTCAGAGCAATCTGACTATTATAACATTAGCGTTAAGAAAGCACTTAAATATCGGCCACAACATAAGTAACCGGATCAGAGTACATTAAGTACAGTCCGCGGCATATCACTTCATAATGTATCATATGTCTCCTGATCTGAGTCAGCTGAGCCGTATCTGGCCATGCAACACTCACAGGTCACAGACTGTATGCAGAAGTATTATTTTAAGCAACACATTAAGTTGACGAAACACTCGAGACAAATGTAATTGAAGTCAGATCGTGTCTTAGACGGGGCAGTGATATCATAAACCTGTTAATGTACGCATTCAAACACTTGTTCTGTTACCAGCTGTGTTCACCTTGCAGGTGCAGCTATGTGGCTTTTATCCTGGATAAAGTGTTTAAGTTATGGATGTTTAAAGTTTAACTTCTTCAATTTTGACTAGTATTAAAGTTCACTTTTCATTCAGGAAGTATGACGCTGCGCTGTCAGTGCGCTTCTCCATGTTTGTGATTGGTCGAATGCTCCCGATACCACCCTTTCATGTGAACGCGCACCTAACTAGATAGGAAACGGCTGGCTTTCGCGATCACTGATAACCGCGTCGTAGTACCGTTTAGCGAGAGCGCGAACTGTTTTGGAATAGGCCAACCCGGCTCTAACTCAAACCTATCCAGGTTAGGTTGAACCAGCCTTCGCAGTATGGCCCCAGTGTAATGTTCTTTCACCCCTTCGCAGTTTTGCAATAACTTCATGTGTTTTGCAAGAATTGACTGAACCGATATAAGATGCTGTGGTAGCAGCCTTAGCTTTGTTGTTGGGCCTGGTGGAAATGGACGGCTGTGCTTTAGCTGACTTTTCAGGCCTCCCCTTATTGGAGCGTTAGGCAGATTAGGCGGGCATTCCGTTCTCGTAGCGGTTTTGCACTCCGTTTTGAACTGCGCTCCTAAATTACGCTTTCTTCGATTTAAAGCCACGCTCGCATTGCAGATGAGACAGATGGACTTTTAATTGGAATAGATAAAAAAATAATCATCCACCCTCGGAGTGCAAAATTATATGTGAGTGTGCGAACTGTCACTCTCACTGGCAGCGCTCCATGGCTCTGACTCCTGGTGTTGACGCGGACAAACGTTAGCGAACAAGAGCATGCCACTTCCCACCAGCCCGCCCCGACACATGGGGGTCCACGCCGGCCAATCACAAAGCTTTGATGCGTTCATGAGCAATCTTTGGCACAGAATATTTTGTTATAGGACAATAACGAATAAAACAGACACAATTGTTGATAATTATTAGAACATCCGCGACTCGGACCGGACGATCGCGGATCGCCTGGTTGGGCACCCCTGGCAAATAGGAAACTTCCACACTTTTCAACGCTTTTCTTTAAACAGATCTCGTATACTTTGGTTCAACCAGACGGCAGATTTGTTACTTTTAACTGATCACTTAAGGTAGGGTACCCTACCCCCCCCCCGCAAACACTTTTGGTTCAATGCCAAGGAATGATCTTCACATCCCGATAGCAAAGGATATCTTCAATGCTTTGACAATAAATCCATTCAACATTTATCTGTGGACGCCTTGAACCATCTCTGAGCGGCTGGCTAAAGTCTGGGAAGCTACCAGCTGTCAGCTTCCCATATGGCACACACTTATCTCGTGCCCTCATTGGTCATGTGCGCGTTCGTGTGTGTTGGAGGAGGGGCTCTGGAAGTCTGAAGGAAGGGGCAGATTTGTTTCGGCTGCGTAATTTCAAATTCTAGCGCACTCGAGCTGGTTTCTCCATACTTACCTACCCCACCTTTAATTGTATAATGTGCTACTTTTATTGTGTCTTTATCCGCACTTGTCTACATTTCCTCACTATGGGATGTATAAAGGATTTTAATAATTTTTCTATATCTCTGGCACTAGTTCCAAATTCATGCCATGCTGTTTAAAAAGCCTGATAATACAATAACATTTAAATTAATTGTATCATCAGAGGAGGCAAATTCACACCTACAGAAGAGGACCAGTGCCACAAATGAAAAACATATTGAGATCTGGCCAAAAGTTTTATCACGTACCTGAATAAACAATTTCATTTTTGCCTTTTGTCACACTTCATTTCTGGATGTAAATAGAAATGGACCTTTGTCGCCATCTGCTGACTAAACCGTGGAACTGCTGTGCATTCAAAATCAGGGTACTAACACAGCAGTATTTTACTATAGTATTTCAATTTAACGCTATATTAAAGGTTACTTTTCAGATTTAGATTTGTTAACAAAGTATACATCAAATAAACCGACATGTATTGGTTTCAATAAAGAAGAAGTATATAGAGCAATTACAATTATTTCCACCTCGCTAGCAGTGAAAGATCATAATCCAGTAATTTAATATATAGGTTTCTGAACGGGGCTCTTGTGCTTACCTTTCCTTTGGTACTTGCAGTAGATTTCGATGTAAATATTTACTTTTACGAGTAACTTGAGGGTTTTGTTTAATGTAATGTTGACGCCTTTACTTTATTTAAAGACTTTGTGTTTAACAAGTTTAAATCCTCTAAAGCTACTCGACCTTTAACTGCGGCACTAATACACACGCAATACTGATGCATTTTCTTTTAAGTGTCTATATATTTTTTAAATGTACTTTTACCTTTTCAATAAGAGTTGGAATTTACATTCACCTTCATGTAAAGTCATTCAATGAAGACAGAGTCAGAGGTCATGTCGGAACCCAAGTGAACTTTATTGGGATTGTTTACAAAGCCGTAACATTTGGAATGACTCAAAATAAAATAATAAAAATGAACTTTTTTTTTAAAGTCCTGAGATGCAACAGCTGATCCCTGGGGAGATTTTTTTTAACCTGGCAAAAACATAACTGTCTCCTGCCATCAATGTGTGTGTGTGTGTGTGTGTGTGTGTGTTGTTGTTTTGAAAAGAGCTGAAGTTGGACAATGGAGGGTCAGAGTCTTCACCACAGATGTTTCAGTGGCTTAGTACTCCTCCCCTTCTTCTCCTTCGTCCCCCACGCTGTCGGTGCCCACCTCCTCATAATCCTTCTCCAGGGCGGCCATATCCTCTCTGGCCTCAGAGAACTCTCCCTCCTCCATCCCCTCTCCAACGTACCAGTGGACGAAGGCCCTCTTGGCGTACATCAGGTCGAACTTGTGGTCCAGGCGGGCCCAGGCCTCTGCGATGGCGGTGGTGTTGCTCAGCATGCACACGGCTCTCTGCACCTTGGCCAGGTCTCCTCCAGGAACCACGGTAGGGGGCTGGTAGTTGATACCCACCTTGAAGCCAGTGGGACACCAGTCCACAAACTGGATGGTGCGCTTGGTTTTGATGGTGGCGATGGCAGAGTTGACATCTTTGGGCACCACATCACCACGGTACAGGAGGCAGCAGGCCATGTACTTGCCGTGGCGGGGGTCGCATTTCACCAACTGGTTGGCTGGCTCGAAACAGGCGTTGGTGATGTCAGCCACCGACAGCTGCTCGTGGTAGGCCTTCTCTGCGGAGATAACTGGGGCGTAGGTGGCCAGAGGGAAGTGGATACGAGGGTAGGGCACCAAGTTGGTCTGGAACTCAGTCAGATCCACATTCAAGGCACCATCGAAGCGCAGGGAGGCGGTGATGGAGGAGACGATCTGTCCAATCAGCCTGTTGAGGTTGGTGTAGGTAGGGCGCTCGATGTCCAGGTTCCTGCGGCAGATGTCGTAGATGGCCTCATTGTCCACCATGAAGGCACAGTCGGAGTGCTCCAGGGTGGTGTGGGTGGTCAGGATGGAGTTGTAGGGCTCCACCACAGCGGTGGACACCTGGGGGGGCGGGGTAAACCGCAAACTCAAGCTTGGACTTCTTGCCGTAGTCGACAGAGAGACGCTCCATCAGCAAGGAGGTGAAGCCAGAGCCGGTTCCTCCTCCAAAGGAGTGGAAGATCAGGAAACCCTGGAGCCCTGTGCACTGGTCAGCCTGGAAATAAGGGTTGATGGTTTTAAATGTTTTGCCATCAATCGAAATATGTTTTTATTTTAAAGGCTTCACTTGCAACATGTAATGAGATGAAGAGCTCACCAGTTTGCGACTCCTGTCAAGCACCAGGTCGATGATCTCCTTGCCGACGGTGTAGTGACCGCGGGCGTAGTTGTTGGCTGCGTCCTCCTTACCGGTGATCAGCTGCTCGGGGTGGAAGAGCTGGCGGTAGGTTCCTGTACGGACTTCATCTGAGGAACAACACGGGTACAGTCATGGGTATTGAACCAGAATAATCCAGAATATTTTAGATACATGTCTATTCTACTGTAGATCGATTTTATTTTATTATTTATATATTTTAATGCCTGAACACACTGCTGCGGCAACAAAATAATTTCCCTATTTGGGTTCAATAAGCATCTATTTATCCGTCTGTCCTACCAGTCTTCTTCAAAAATATGATTTCACGTTTAAATACAAATATGTGTATCCTTACCGATTACAGTGGGCTCCAGGTCCACAAAGACGGCTCTGGGGACGTGTTTGCCGGCTCCAGTCTCGCTGAAGAAGGTGTTGAAGGAGTCGTCTCCTCCTCCGATGGTCTTGTCACTCGGCATCTGACCGTCAGGCTGGATGCCGTGCTCCAGGCAGTAGAGCTCCCAGCAGGCATTGCCCATCTGGACTCCGGCCTGGCCGACATGCATAGAGATACACTCACGCTGTGGAGGAGAGACAAACGGTTATTTTATTAAAGAGACCGTCTTTTGAGCAGATTACATTTTCGAATTTGAAATTCCATGTCAGTTTATACAGTGCAATCACTGACCTCCTTATACAAGTACTACAACGTATGTTAATACAAACAGTTTCCATGTGTCAATTTGACAAATAAAACACAACTGGACTCAACTCTAAAATTGTGATTTCTCGCAATTAAATTAACCAATTACCAACACTATCTACACTATTAGATATACAGTCACAGGGATACATTTAAAAAGGTTGGGAGGGAGGGGTACATTACAATATGGCCGATTTATTGGACAATATTTCCCTAAAAATCATTCCGTTTTAAATGGTGTTTTGGGCGCTGACAGGTTATAAACCCTAACCCAGGGCTGCAGTCGAATAGTCCATTTAGCTTAGGAACCTTCCTAGAGTGAAATGACCCAGAAGTCCCTGAGTGGCAGCCATGATAAGTGCAGTTCGAATTCTCTAGTCTAGATGATAGGAAAGGAGGTTTCAAATTTCCTTTATAACCTCCTTTAGCTTAGGAACCACTGGACCTCCCTCACCGAAAGGAGAGGAGAAAATGCTGCCCCACAATGCCTTGCAGTCGCAGCATTTGCCATCACTCAACAGTCAGCCGTTCATGGAAACAAACGATTATGGCGGAGAAATAATATCATGAACGTTACGGTGCTTATTAAGCTTTTTAAAACGTATGTGGTAACTTGCCAAAGTGCTTTGTTTTGAACGTTCATCCGTATTATAATCAAAAAGAGAAATATGAACGTTAGTTTTTACTGAAATGATCAAATAAAGTCAACATTTCACTGAGCTGTGTGGGGTTTGTTCAACTTTTAAAAGATGTTTGAATGGTGATGTACACAGTGATAGATGTTAAGGACTAACGTTTATAATAAATACATTTGTATTTATTTTAAGATATTTTCATACAAATTGGGATCATTTGTATTAATGTGGACCAGAGGGTGACGAGAATAAGTTTCACTTTCCTTTTTTATTTAAATTCCAACTTTGGTCCTGAAGAATATGTTTCTCTGTTGTCCACGTTCATAAAGCAAAGCAGCAGCATCAGAGCACGGTGCAGAGTCTCGAGATGAGTTTACAGTAGTCCCTCGTTCTTATTAAACATCCATGTAGTCCGTTGTATAGAAAACTGTAGTTTCCATCGTTTCCCCACAGCAGCAGACGCACACAATGACGGCCGCTGGCGCATTATAAACACTCAGATAGTAGGCTTGTTTGAGACAAGCAAGACCTGCGCAGTTGTGATCAACGTCTTGCTAGTGCGTTGCATGATGGTTAGTCATTTTGTCCGACTTGCTCTGGAGGCTCACCCACATGAGACTTTGAAATCTCCCGGGACAAAGACGCCCGCAGCCTTGAGAGCGAGGCGAGGCGAGTTGGCGCAGTTGCTCTCCACGAGCTGCGGAAGCGAAATGCTTGATGGGAAACGGCTCACTGGTATCTCGAGCTGAGCGCTCATTGGTGGTTTTTACCACGTGCTGCTGATGAAACTCTCCAATTGGCTGGCAAAAGTTTGTTGTTGTTTTGTGTCAGTTTTACGTCGCCACATCCATTCCCATTTTTCATCATTGTTCCACAATGTTTATCATCATGAAATTAATATCTATATATTTTATACTATACTGCTTACCGTTTTCATACTTAGCATATTCATACACACTGTTCATACTGCTCACAGGCTGATATCTAGTGTATTCATACCCCACTGTTTATTCATCATTCAATTCATTCTATATGTTATTCTGTAGATTGTGTACATTACTTTCCACTTCTCTGCTTGTTGCACCTGGTTAGAAGCTAAACTGCATTTCGTTGTCTCAGTACCTGTAATATGTGCAATAACAATAAAGTTTCTCTTTAAGTTAAACCAAATCATTCAAATAAAATCTATTGTAATGTAATGATTTGGTTTAACCTTATTTATTGAATACATCATTTAAAATGGCAAGATTAAATCAAATTACATCCATGTTGTACACATCATAAAGCTTAAAGTGGCAGCTAAAGAATTAACACAGCAGCAGGTCTGTTCAATTCATGCTCATTCAGCTTCATGTGTGCGGATCTGAAGGGACTGATCATTTGTAGCCTGTACACCTATCAGTTTTGCAAACATTAAGAGGGAGGAGCATTTCTAATTATGGAACCCAGTCACTGGTGTGGTTCATCATCATGACTGGATTAACAAACCTATATAAAGCAATGGAGATCACCTTTGTCTAGTGGGTAAAATGGAATTATCGCCATTGCAAACCCAGCCAGTCAAGCCGACTCCGAGCTGTCCGACTTAAGACGAGCTTTTTGACACCTCCCCCGGCTGCGATCGGCTACTCTCGTCTACTTTCGAGGCGAGCCCAATGTGTCTCAAACAAGCCTAGTGAAAGTGCAGTCGGATTCTCTAAAGTATTGTCCTATCCACTATCCCTTAACGTTTCACTCAGAGGTCAAGGAATCTACGATAGGGTTAGAACTTAGGAGCTGATTTTTGGACTATTCCACTGCAGCCCTAGTGACTTTGTGCCGAGTCACGCGTTCCTGTCTGCCCCTCCCAAAACGAGCAACATCTCTCCTCACTGCTGCAAAGCCCTGCCTTCTGTAACGTGTATGGTCGTTATCTGATGCAGTCTTCTAGCTCGCCGGGTTACAGTAATGCCCAGCCTTATGTCTTCCAAACCCACAAAGATGGGGAAAACAGTTTTTCGCATACCGTTGTATACTGTATGCTTTTATTCCTATTAAATTGGAGTGAGAAAAATGCCCAGATGTCGATACAGTATCTTTGACTGTAGTTTAAAGCGATGAAAGTTCCGTTTTAACGGCTAATTTCAACCGTTATGATTTAAACTGCGCCAACTGTTTGGACTAAAGCTATCTCAATTTAGGCACATAAACGGGATTTCAACGGCAACAAATGTAATTACCGGTAGTTTTATTATTTATATAATTGTTTTGTTCGTCAGTACTCACCATTTTTGTAGGGATTTTTATCCTTGCTTCTTTTCGACACTGAAGAATCGGTTGTTGAAGGCTGTAGTGAAAAGGAGGCGAGGAGCTGCCTATATTTATAATTTTCTGAGGGGGCGGAGACACAGCGGCGGTTTAAATTTCTTTCTGGCGCGAGCAAACGCTGGGCAGAGGTGCATTCAGGCACGGCTCGAAATAGTCCGACCCTACATGTTAGCTGTGTCATCTAAAATAACTGTTTTTAATTTTCGTTCTATTGAACGTCCAGAAACGTTTGAATTAATATCAGCAGTTATTGTTTCATCGTCGAAAAAAGTGTATTATATATTCACCCCATGCAAAGGTTTTAGGCTTCTATTTATGTCGGGCCTGAATTGGAAAAGGCATGAAAATATCACACACACATAGAGTTGAATTCTTTTGTTTCTAATCTAAACAACACACAAGCTGAACATTTCCCCATAATTTATAGAATATCAAAAGCTAAAACTACAAGTTTGTTTTCATTGTATTTTGAACCTGAAAGTTACTAGAATACACACAAACAATCTTATTTGTGATCTCTGAAGTTCGGAAGGCGAATGTAGGAGAAGCAATTGAAGGCAGCATTATTCAAATAAGGAAGCAGGCTCTCTCTTTCTCTCATTCAATTCAATAGCTTTATTATAATAATAATAATAATAATAATAATAACAATAATAATAATAATTCATTACATTTATTAGAGCGCTCTCCCAAATGCTCAAAGCGCTTCACATTACATATTACACTTTATTAGCATTACCATAGTTACATACAGTATTGCTAAAGCTCTGTGTAGTTTCAACATCTATACACAAATACATACATAAGAATAAACTGCTACATTTTGAACATAAGCAAGAACATTTTATTTTTATTTTTACAAGGAACACACATTCATTCAATTCATATAATACATGAATACAAAAATAAAATATTAAAAATATGTGAGACGTGGGGGGGTATACTGCGAAGCAGGATTTTCGCTTAGCCGGCTAAATTCAGGGAAAACTCCGGCTTTCCGGTCATCCGAAGCTGGTTCTCTTTTTAGCAGGCTAGATCTCCATGGTAACTTATGCTAAGCAGCTAACCTGGTCGGGACCAGGTTAGGTTGCAGGCTAAGAGCTCAACTCAGTGAAAGCACCGCCTGCTGACCAATCAGAGCTCAGTGTGCGGAGTTTAAAGCGATCAAGTCATATTACAGGAGAAAGGAAATACAGAAAAGCTGCCGTTGCAGGAAAGACGGCCGGCAAAAATCACCGACTGTGACCAACACTTGTTCTGTTACCAGCTGTATTCACCTTGCAGGTGCAGCTATGTGGCTTTTATCCTGGATAAAGTGTTTAAGTCATGGATGTTTAAAGATTAACTTCTTCATTTTTGACTAGTATTAAAGTTCACTTTTCATTCAGGAAGTATGACGCTGCGCTGTCAGTGCGCTTCTCCATGTTTGTGATTGGTCGAATGCTCCAGATACCCACCCCTTTCATGTGAACGCGCACCTAACTAGATAGGACACGGCTGGCTTGAGCGATCCACTTGATAACCAGCGTCGTAGTACAGTTTAGCGAGAGCGCGTATGTTTTGGATTAAGCCAACCGGCTAACTCAAACATATCCAGGTTAGGTTGAACCAGCTTCGCAGTATAGGCCCCTGGTGTTGCAGGTCAGTCCGATTCCCTCATACTGTGGCAGGCAGAGACAAACGAATGCAGCTTTCTTTGAGTAATATCTTTAGTTTTTGATTTTCTTTCTTAAATATTCGAGGATGCTTAGGTTTTGGAAATAATTGTTTCTGTACAGGTTCAAATGTTTGGCATTGTGTGAGGAAGTGCTGCTCTGTTTCCACAGCAGTTCCTTCACACCCAGGACCGTTTCTAGCTTTTTGGGGGCCCTATGCAAGATGCTGTTTGGGGGCCCTAGTCTTTACAGTTTTTTAACTACAATGGGGGAATTCCGAAGCCTTTAAGACAGGAGTGCCCAACCTTTTTTGAACCAAGAGCTACTTTAAAGTTGCCAGTCCGCCGAGATCTACCAGTCCAAATAGAGAGGGGGGGGGGAGCTGCTAGCGAAAATTATGCCATTTAAAAACATAAACGGCCGTCAGCGAATCGAACCGGCCCTTGACGACCGGTCATTCTGTGATTCTCCAGATTCTACAGATGGCCAGTCCACGAAGGGTGGAAAATACATACCTGAAGTAAACAAAGACGTGCAACGGGAAGGTGTTCCCACGGGAAACAAAACTTAAAATATTAAATGAATCAATCTCCTCTCTTAAAATTCACAAATTATTATGAATTAAACATTCACAAACTTATAATTATGTATTCACATTTTTAACTCTGTTACATATGCACGCAACGAACAGAAGAGTGTAGGGCAGAATTAGGAAGGAATTCCGTCTCATAGCGTTTGTGCACCGTTTTGAAATGCTCTAAATTACCCTTCTTCGGTAAAGCCACGCTCGCATTGCAGATGACACAGATGGACTTTGAATTGGAATAAACAAAAAAATAATCATCCTTCCACTCGGAGTGAAAATTATATATTTTGGGCTTTTATGCTTCTGCCATAATTGCGGTCTTGTGTGTGTGCGGATTGTCACTCCTGTTGACACGGACAACGTCAGCTAACTAGTGCCCACCAGCCACGCCCCGACACATGGGGTCACGCCAATCACAAAGCTTTCATGCGTTCAAGTGCATTATTCTGGCACAGGAAGATTATGTTATAGGACATTAACGATAAAACAGAATATTTTTGTTCTATTGTTAGACACATCTCGCTATCGAGTGGGAATCTCCCGACTTGGGCACCCCTGCTTTAAGATGATCTGTGGAGATTCATCAATCTGAAAACAGGCTAATTTAACGAAAACCAAGCAATTGAAACTTACAACAATTTATATTAAAAAGGTAAACATTAAGGCTCCGCTATGCAGGGCCTTCCCCCCCACAGACCGATCAGCGATCATGCAGACTGCGTGGGGCCTCACCTTGCGGAGGGGGCCTCATCTTGCAGAGGGTGCCTCAACTGAGCAGAAAATGCGGTGCACCTATGAACTTGCGGCGCAATTAGTGTGGCGCGGGCGCGGTTTCGCTGCTGCGAGGCTCCACTAGCCCCCCCCCCTCATCATATAACTTTGCGTGGGGCCTCATGTTAACCAGGGACAATAAAGATGGCTAATTTGAATTCTCCCCAGATATATTGAGGCTGAACCTGAACTTTCAGCTTGAGGGCCCCCTAGTGGCCGCAGGGGCCCTATGCATCTGCATAGTCCGCCTATAGGAAGAAACAGCCCTGTTCACACTGTTGGCATGATCGCTCCTCTTCTGACAGCCATGTTTTTTTGTGCCTGCCTGTTTCTATGGCCAGGTTGTGAGCATTCAGTCAATACATTGTCATAATGTTTCTGTGTTTAAACTCTGTTGAAGTCTTTCTTTTGTCGGGTTTAACAGGATTAAATCATCTGCATAAATCAGGAATTTGATCCCTGTTTTGTGAAGTGTGAGACCAGAGGCCTGTACTACGAAGCCGGTTCAACATAACCTGGATATGTTTGAGTTACCCGGTTTACCTAATCCAAAACAAACGCGCTCTCACTAAACGGTCCTACGACGCTGGTTATCAACTCGTTAACTGAAAAGGGGCGGGGTTAGCAACATTTGACCAATCACAAACATGGAGAAGCTACTGACAGCGCAGCGTCATACTTCCTGAATGGAAAGTAAACTATAATATGAGACAAATATGAAGAAGTTCAACTTCTAAAAAAAATCGCGGACCGGGTGTCAATTTTAACTGATTTTAATATTTACTCACCACCAGCAGGTAGCAACAGAGGCTAATTGTATGTAACAGCCTGAACAAATACTAGAACAATATGCATCCAAAACATATTAATGTTTAAAAAAGAACCGGTGTAGTTTTTTGGTTTTTCGGAAAAAAGGAAAACCAAAAAACCGACGTAATTCAGTTTTTAAACCAAAACGGGAAAACAGATAAATCAACGTTTTGGTTTTGTTTGTATGATTTACGAATAATCCAGCATTTAGCACTACATTGAGATTAAGATTAAACACATTTATTTTGGGAACACCAGCATATAGGCTCTATGGAGTTAGCCAGATGTGTGTAAATTACTGTTCATGGTCATTTGAAAACAAATGCCAGTGTCGGACAGACACAAACACACCGAACACACAGAGCTGAGCCGAGCACATACACACACACATCATGCGCCTTGGTGACTGGACATATCCTTCATAAAATGAATAAAAGGGGGAGTAATCGGGCAGTTCGATGTGTGTAGAGATGTGTGTAGAGGTGTATGTGGTTAACATGTAGCAGCCTGCAGTCACTCTTAAACTGTTCTGATGAAGGTAAACACAGCGAAGGCGGTGCGTAAAAAGGCACAACTTTACCCGCTGGTGCTGCAATTCTCAGAGGCGCAGTATACGTCCCGCTGCCTCCTGATGCTTCCTGCAGCCATTTCATGAAGTGAAGGAGGTTTTCCTTCTATAAAACAGCTGCAGGCAGCAGATACCGTGAGAGGCCCAGACATAAATTCATAGATCAAGGCAGACTGGTTTACTCTCCTGTTTTGCCAATCCGGTGCTTAAACAAATAGCTCTACACCTGTCACAATTCACATGTTATGTCACGTTTGTAGTTTTGTCTGTGTTGGTGTTTTTCTTGTCTTTGGGTTTCCTGTCTTATTGTGTTAAGTGTTCACCCCCGTTTCCTGCCTGTCTGCTTTCTGTCTGTTTCCCTCCCTGATTACCCGATTGTGTTCACCTGTTGTCCTTGTGTTTCTCCTCCCCTGCCCGGCTGTTTCTCGTTGTCATGGTTACCCCTTCTTGTATTTAGTCTTGTCCCTTTCTGTGTTCAGTGTTGGGTCATTGTTTGTTAGTGACGGAGTTCACCGGAGAGTGTTCCGTATCTCGGCATTATCCTTATAATAAAGGGTTTCTCTTAAGTTATCTGCATTTGGGTCCTGCTTCCTTCACTCGACCGTGACAACACCCCTGGCCGACATATCCTTAAAATTAAGTCCGAGTTTGAAATATATCTCAAATAATGTATGCACTGCCATTTCCCCACATAAACATAACAGTCTGCAATTAAAGAGTTGTCTCTGTGCGCTCCTCTTCTTGGCGCACCGGTAACTTTCTCGTGCGCACGAGAGGCTGAGACCAACACATCCTCACTCCCAGGTCGACCTATGTTGACGTTATGTCAAGTCCCCTGCCGGCTTTTTCCAACGCAAGGGGGGGGGGCCTTAGCGTCCATTTTCAACGCCAGGGGGGGGGGCCTTAGCGTCCATTTTCAACGCAAGGGGGGGGGCCTTAGCGTCCATTTTCAACGCAAGGGGGGGGCCCTTAGCGTCCATGTTCAGCTTTCCGGGATGTCCATGTGCTTCTATGGACGCTCATGTAAGCACGGCATTCGTTTGTGTCAACTGCCCTTAAAGGCAATGAAGACACTACACTACCCAGAATCCCCAGCTATCGTTTGGCCTACACCATGTGCTCTGTTTGACATCACGTGATTTCTCCCTGCAGAAAAAGAAAACATGGCCGAACTTCGTTTTATTCTGGGTGTAAAATGCCTATTTTAAAGTTAGTTTGGCCATTAAAATGCGTTTTGATGTCATTTGATGCGAGAAATATGAGTTGTTATTTCAGATTATGTGTGCAGTGGATGTACATGATCTTTAGTTTGCTAGTTATTACGAAGATTACTTCAGGAAATTGCGTCCAACGTTTTCATTGTTACCAAGGTGGTTGCTAGGGACGCTGCTATCGATATTATTTCTGTTATGTTCTGTAACTGTTTAATGGTGTTATCTTTATTGCTACCCCCTTCCCCGTCAATGTATAGTGTTGGTCCACAGCCTAAACATATTCGTTTAACAAAATCCGCATCTAAAGATACGTTATTTTCCCCTGTGCAATTCCAGTCTCACATCTCACAGCACATCGTCATTAACAAATACCGGAAACAGACCGAAAATATTTTTAAAAAATAAAATAATACCTTATTCCGAGTGCTCTTGCTTTTCTCTTTGAAAGTCATCACATAACGGCATTGTAATACACGGTTCGGCTGCATTAAATATTACATATCTGCCGCAGTTCTGTATTTATAGAGCCCTGATGAGAAGACAAAGATGAGGAACTGAAAACGTGACGTGGATCATAAATATATCAGCCATTAAACAACATCTTACATTTCTTTTCACACATTACGTCTCCTTGCAGTATCAACACTAATTCGGCTCACTTTTATATTTGATCCAATTGGTAGATAGGCTGCATTTACACCATAAAGGTGCACACCTGATATAAAGAGACACCTGGTGGTTAAAGCACGTTATTGAATTTCATTATTTTTATTATTAGATATTAAAAGAATCCCTATAAAGTATATTCATTACTCGTTATTCTCTACTAATAGTTAATTAAAGACTGTATATAATGACTATTTTGCACATCCCGTTCAAGATTTCAAGATGTTCTAAGGTTTATTGACATATCATATAGGCCTACACAACTGTGGTGTAGTTCTGCACTGAATGAAAAACTTGGGTCGCAGGTTCCTCAATAGTGCATTACAAGACATCTATCAATATGTGTGCATACCTCCAGCAATGTTAACTATGTTGTATGTATACTATGATGTAACGCAAATGTTCCAACTTGGGATCAATAAAGTATATCTTATCTTAAGCTGATCGATGGCTACTGCCATATTTGCAAAATGTGCCTCTAAACCTTGACAAGTGCATGTTTTAGGCTTATCAATTAATGTAATGTCATGTAATGTTATCAATTAACAACAGGAGGGGTCACAAACATAAGTCCCGCTGTTAAATAAAGCTCTTCTGACCTTAGCTGGCGTGTGGGTATATATATTAATGCTGCCCATTATGGGCACAAGCAATTTACACCCATTTATTAATTATATGTTTTAAATGTGAGTGTTTCCTGTCCCCTAAACCTCCAGGGATGTACACAGTTTAATACTGGCAACTTCTTATTATGGGAAATACGAACACGTTTTTTAAAACTACAACTCCCAGTAGAGACGTGCCATAGAGAACATGTTGCGAAACAGAATAGCCAGCATGTGTAGTTCTGGGGACAGGGTGGGGGAGGGGGGGGGACGCGGTGGACCCGTTCAAATCCAGTTTTGAACAGTCTGCCGTGGTTCCATCCCATTTCAAGTGCTGTTCGAGGCTCGGTAACCCTCGGAGCACACTCTCCAATCACAGAGCTTGAGGACGATCACGGGGTTTGCCAAACAGAGCACATGGTGTAGTCCAAACGATAGCTGGGGATTCTGGGTAGTGTAGTGTCTTCATTGCCTTTAAGGGCAGTTGACACAAACGAATGCCGTGCTTACATGAGCGTCCATAGAAGCACATGGACATCCCGGAAAGCTGAATATGGACGCTAAGGCCCCCCCCCTTGCGTTGAAAATGGACGCTAAGGCCCCCCCCCCTGGCGTTGAAAATGGACGCTAAGGCCCCCCCCCTGGCGTTGAAAATGGACGCTAAGGCCCCCCCCCTTGCGTTGGAAAAAGCCGGCAGGGGACTTGACATAACGTCAACATAGGCCGACCTGGGAGTGAGGATGTGTTGCTGAGACCCAGGCTGATCCGCCGAATCCCTCGGAACATCATAAAAGCCATTTTTAACAGTTTTCTCGTGAAAGTTTAACCAGGCTACTGGATGAAATAATATCACTGGTATAGGTGCAACAATTAAATGATAAAATATTTTTATATATTTATAATTCTGCAAATATTACGATAAACTCACAGCTATTTTGCGGTACCGGTCCGCGGACCGGGGGTTGTTGAACCCCTGCTGTAGAGCACATGTGTTTAAAAAGCAGGAAATAAAAAAAGGAACTCACCTTGTGATTGTCACGATTCTCATGTCATGTCACATTTCTATGTCTAGGTTTGGGTGTTTTTGCTGTTCTCTCCGTCATGTTTTCCTCCTGGGTTATTGTCTGGTCCTTTTCCCTGTGTTTTTCCTCCTGTCGTTAGTTTCCCTGGTGTGTCTGATTACCCAATTGTGTTCACCTATGGCCCCTGTGTTTTCTCCTCCCTCCTCATCTGTGTCTTGTTTGCGTGATTAGTCTTGTGTGTATTTAAGTTCTGGTTTTTCTGTCTGTCTTTGTCGGTCGGTCTTGTGTATTGGCTTGCCCTCGGTGAGTGTTCTGTTATGTCTTTGTCATTTTAGCCTTGAAATAAAGGAATTTGACGTTAATCTGCCTTTGGGTCCTACCTGCTTCACACATCGTAACATTACGAACCGACCATTATGGACTCAGCAGACTCAGCCCATTTGATGCTACAGGCGGAATGTCTTGGATACTCTCTGGAATACATTTTTTATACATGGAAAGGCGCCTCATCTAGACGGGGTAGAGAGGCTGCGTTGAAGGAGGCACGTCAGGAGGTTGCTCGCAAGCCCTGGCTCTGGAGCTTGTTGCCCGAGTGGCTTAGGGTTTTCTCACGTAGCCCTGAGTGCCAGTCTGCATGTTCTGACCCTTTCTTGGGGTCTGGTCTGACGTTTGGAGGTCCACGAAGCCTCCAAAAGACTCCTAAGAGACGCAAGGCCAGGGTTCCAGCCCCAGTTTCGGCTCCAGAACCGGCCTACAAGGCCATGGATCCATGCACCAGTACCAGTCCACGCAGCCATGCTTCCATTCTCCATTACCTGGCTTACACAGCCAGGGTCCAGGCTTCCGCTCCGCGCCCAGCAGCAATGGTTCCGACTCCAGAACCGGCCCACGCAGCCATGGTTCCGGCTCCAGAACCGGCCCACGCAGCCATGGTTCCGGCTCCAGAACCGGCCCACACAGTCATGGTCCCAGCCCCAGTCATGGCCCCAGCAGCCATGGCTCCAGACCCAGCAGCCATGGTTCTGGCTTCAGTACCGGCCCCAGTAGCCATGGTCCCAACTCCAGTTTCGGCTCCAGGACTGCCTCTCCGGCCGACGCCAGCTCTCCGTGTCCTGTCGGCATACCGGCCGACTCCAGCACCTCATCCCCTGTTGGCTCTCCAGCCGACGCCAGCTCCCCGAGGCCTGTCGGCGTACCGGCCGACTCCAGCACCTTGTGTCCTGTCCGCGTACCGACTGACATAAGTTCCTTCTCAAGACCCTTCTCAAGACCCATGTCAAGTCCCCTCTCGACTTCCCTCTCAAGTCCCCTCTCAAGTCTCCTCTCCAGTTCCCTCTCGAGTCTCCTCTCCAGTTCCCTCTCGAGTCTCCTCTCCAGTTCCCTCTCGAGTCTCCTCTCCAGTTCCCTCTCGAGTCTCCTCTCAAGCTACCTCTCGAGTCACCCCTCAAGTCCCCTCGAGAGTCACCCCTCGAGAGTCCCCTCTCCAGTTCCCTCTCAAGTTCCCTCTCAATTCCTCTCTCCAGTTCCTACCCAAGTCCCCTCTCGAGTTCCCCCTCAGGTCTCTTCTCGAGTCTCTTCTCGAGTTCCCTCTCAAATCCCCTCAGAGTCCCCTCTCAAGACACTTCTCAAGTCCCCTCTCGACACTTCTCAGGTCTCATCTCGAGTCTCTTCTCAAGTCCCCTTACAGGTCCTCTCTCAAGTCCCCTTACAGGTCCTCTCTCGAGTCCCCTCTCGAGTCCCCTCTCGGGTTCCCTCTTGAGTCTCCTCTCGAGTTCCCTCTCGAGATCCCGCTCAAGTCTCCTCTCGAGTTCCCTCTCAGGTCCCCTCTCGAGTCCCCTCTCAAGTCTCTTTTCGAGTCTCTTCTCGAATCCCCTCTCAAGTCCCCTCTCGAGTCCCCTCTCAAGTCTTGTCTCGAGTCCCCTCTCGAGTTCCCTCAAGTCATCTCTCGAGTCTCCGTTCAA
>CM070491.1:31632776-31726551 GCA_036324585.1 Champsocephalus esox | reverse complement strand
TCAGGTCCCCTCTCGAGTCCCCTCTCGAGTTCCCTCTCGAGTCTCCTCTCGAGTTCCCTCTCGAGATCCCCTCTCGAGTCTCCTCTCGAGTTCCCTCTCAGGTCTCCCTCTCGAGTTCCCCTCTCAAGTCTCTTTTCGAGTCTCTTCTCGAATCCCCTCTCAAGTCCCCTCTCGAGTCCCCTCTCAAGTCTTGTCTCGAGTCCCCTCTCGAGTTCCCTCAAGTCATCTCTCGAGTCTCCGTTCAAGTTCCCTCTCGAGATCCCGCTCAAGTCACCTCTCGAGATCCTTCTCAAGTCACCTCTCAAGTCAACTGTCAAATTTCCTCTCGAGTTCCCTCTCGAGCCCTCTCTCGAGTCCCAACTTCATGTCCTGAGCCGTTGGTGGTCCCGCAGACTGCTCTTCTGCTGGGGGTCCTGCCAACCCTATGTCCTGTGCCGTAGGAGGTCCCGCAGACTGCTCTTCTGCCGGGGGTCCTGCCATATCTATTTCCTGGGCCGTTGGAGGTCCCGCAGACTGCTCTTCTGCCGGGGGTCCTGCCAACCCTATATCCTGTGCGGTTGGAAGGTCCCGCAGACTGCTCTTCTGCCGGGGGTCCTGCCAACCCTATTTCCCGTGCCGTTGGAGGTTCCGCTGGGGGTCCTGCCAATCCTATGTCCTGTGCCGTTGGAGGTCCCGCAGACTACTCTCCTGCCGGGGGTCCTGCCAACCCCATGTCCTGAGCCGTTGGAGGTCCCACAGACTGCTCGTCTGCCGGGGGTCCTGCCAGCCCTATGTCCTGTGCCAATGGAGGTCCCGCCAACTGCTCTCCTGCCGAGGGTCCTGCCGGCCCTGTGTCCTGTCCCGTTGGGGGTCCCGCCGACTACTCTTCTACCGGGGGTCCTGCCAACTCCATGTCCTGTGCCGTTGGAGGTTCCGCCGACTGCTCTCCTGCCAGTGGACCTGCCGGCCCTGTGTCCTCTTCCGTGGGGAATCTTGCCGACACCTGTCCCACCGGCTCCGGATCCTGTCCGGTCGACACCGGCTCCTGTCCGGTCTCCGGAGCTGTCCGGTCTTCGCCCTCGAGCCCGGTCCCCTGAGTTCGCCCGCTGTGGTCTTCGCCCCTCCTCGAACTCTGCCTTGTCCCCGGGCCATCCGCCCGAGACCCCCTCCTCGAACTCTGCCTTGCCCCCGGGCCGGTCGCCCGAGACCCCCTCTTTGAACTCTGCCTTATCCTGGGCTGTCAGCCAAGGCCCGTCCTCCGGACCCCCTCCACCCACCCTGCTGGACGTTGTTGGATTTTTGTTTTGGTGTTTAGGGACGTCTAGAAACCGTCCCTTGAGGAGGGGGTTCTGTCACGATTCTCATGTCATGTCACATTTCTATGTCTAGGTTTGAGTGTTTTTGCTGTTCTCTCTGTCATGTTTTCCTCCTGGGTTATTGTCTGGTCCTTTTCCCTGTGTTTTTCCTCCTGTCGTTAGTTTCCCTGGTGTGTCTGATTACCCAATTGTGTTCACCTGGTGTCCCTGTGTTTTCTCCTCCCTCCTCATCTGTGTCTGGTTTGCGTGATTAGTCTTGTGTGTATTTAAGTTCTGGTTTTTCTGTCTGTCTTTGTCGGTTGGTCTTGTGTATTGGCTTGTCCTCGGTGAGTGTTCTGTTATGTCTTTGTCATTTTAGCCTTGAAATAAAGGAATTTGACGTTAATCTGCATTTGGGTCCTACCTGCTTCACACATTGTAACAGTGATAAACCCGCAAGAGAAAAAGCATTTGAGCTCCATACTGTTTCAGAAATAATCTTTGATGTGGTTTAGAACAGGATGGCGTTTTATCACAACCGGATTTAACTTTATCTCCGGTTGAATTCTGATCAGGCATTAGGGGCAGGCACAGCCCCACCCTCTCACTGTCTAAGTGAACGGTGACTGTAAAAACTACACTGCGCATGCTCAGAGTATTTAATGTGTGTGAAAAAAAAATAATGACCTAGGGGCACTGAGTTGCCATCCCCACCAATACGTCATCTCACATAATTCAGAGCTGATTTGCTGTAAGTACGTGTGCCGCGAAAAGTGCGGTGTGTGTGAAGAAGAGGAGACGAGAGACGCGTCCTAAAACCAGGAAGTAAGCTGCGCATGGCTTCCCTCCACAAAAAAGCAATGAGATTTCTCCATAGGATTTGAGAAAATGGTTCAAAATAAGATCTGTGGGAAACGTAGCTGTTAGATAAATGTACGTTTTGTTCAGCCGGATAATATCCACATGTCTACCCTACTTTTATCATATTCGAATCATAAATCTATTGATTAGATTTATGATAGACTTTTGAAACTACAAGAAGATAAGGAGGACTTTTACAAAAAAGTAGTAGAGATTTTTGTCCTGAAGGATAGGCAAATGGACTTCATCTTCAAGTCAAGGTAAGACCGCAATTTGATTGAAAATGGGATCTTACTAAGAGAGAACAATTCAATATTTAAATGATAAAATTAAAAATTGTGGGTATCCTTCTGTTTAAAATTAATCGAAGCATCAGACTAAAAAAGCTTTTGAAAATAATATTATATTTTGATTTATGTCAAAATATAATATATTTGTAAACCTGAAGAGTCAGTGCCAGTGCCTCACCAGCCATGAACCTCACTGCAGTAATAATAATTATAAAAACATCACTATAGCTTATAGAAATCTACATTTTTTTTGTACATATAAAAACGCCACTGAGTATGAGGCATGGCTACAATGGGTGAACTGTTTGGTATTTTAAGCAAACAACTTCACAGACATGTTTTGTATGGCCCTACAATATGTTTCCAATATAGCATAATAGGTCCGCTTTAAGTAAGCTTTCTTAACGCTAATGTTATATATTAGTCAGATTGCTCTGAAGATGATTTTTGCCGGCCGTCTTTCCTGCAACGTCAGTTTTTCTGTATTTCCTTTATCCTGTAATATGACTTGATCGCTTTAAACTCCGCACACTGAGCTCTGATTGGTTAGCAGGAAGTGCTTTCACTGACTTGATCTCCTGGAACATAAGTTACGAGTTGGAGATCTAGCCCGGTAAGAAGAGAACCAGTGCCGTAGTACCGGAAACCCAGAGTTTACCCTGAAGTTAGCTCGCTCAGCGAAAATCGGGCTTCGTAGTACAGGCCTCAGGTGCTGTGGACTCTCTCTGTTCATAAATCTACATTTTGTCATTGTAAAGTGAACCCTGAACTTACTTGTTAGACGGTTTTATCCAAAGCGACTTACATACTCAATACTGTGGACAATCCCCACAGGAGCAATTTGGGGTGAAGTGTCTTGCCCAGACACAACAACATGCTGACTGCAGTGGGGTTTGAACCTGTGCTCCCCTGATCTGAACACCAACGCACTAGTCCACACACCTCCCAAAAACACTTTTTGATTTGTCAATTTTCTCATCACTGGGTTTTATAGCTTGTAAACAATCTTAGGAGAGCATAATCACAAATGATAATAAAATGAGGTTAGAAGGACACAAAGTCTTCATCAATAAGTAACGGATCTGAGCTCAGTGGGGTCTGCGTTTAATTCATCATTTCAAAGCTGATCATCAAGGTAACACTGCAGTGAAGAGGTCAGCATAGAGCCCGAAGGAGACACTGATCAAAGTCAGCAGATAAATAGCTCTTTTATCAAATCAAATCTTATTTTATAGCACATTTAAAAACGATTTTCGGTTGAGCTAAAGTGCTGCACATGCAGATAATAAATAACACATTACTACCGATGTAAACAGAAGACAATAAATTACAACAGCAAATATAAAAATCAAACACAGGGAAGTGTCATGAGTCGTGCTGTGCTATGATTAGAAGGCCAGGGTGAAGAAGTGAGTTTTTAGATTTGATTTAAAAGCCCCTAGGGTCTGGGCCGACCTCACATGGAGGGGCAGAGTGTTCCAGAGCCTGGGCCAGCCGCCGCGAAGGCTCGGTGCCCTCTGGTTTTGAGCCTGGCTTTAGGCACTACCAGCAGCAGCTGGTCAGCAGACCTTAACGCTCTGGCTGGGGTGTAGCGCTGGAGGAGTTCAGCTATATAGGCCGGAGCCAGCCCCTTTTAGTGCTTTGAAAACAAATAAAAGGATTTTAAAATCAATTCGGAACCGAATTGGAAGCCAGTGCAATGAGGCCAGAAGTGGGGTGATGTGGTCACGCTTTTTGTGGCCAGTGAGGAGACGTGCCGCTGCGTTCTGCACTAGCTGCAGGCGTTTAATTGAGGCCTGGTCCATAACAACGTATAGAGCGTTGCAATAATCGAGTCTCGAGGTCCCAAAGGCATTGATAATAACTCTCTCCAGGTCTTTGAAAGATAACAAAGACTTGGTTTTGGCCAATACTCTTAATTTAAAAAAGCAGGATTTCACTACGCTGCTGACCTGCTTGTCGGATTTAAAAGTCACTCCAAGATTCATGACCGAGGGGAGGATGTTTGTTTTAAGAGGACCCAGAGTGTCAACAGAAGAGGCTGGAATCCAAAAAAGATGACCTGGGTCTTGCTCTCGTTGAGGTTAAGAAAATGTCTGCTCAGCCAGGACTTCATTTCTGTCAGGCAATCCATCAACTGCTGTAGTGAGTGTTTGTCATTTTTAGTTGAAAGATGTGCACTAAAAGCACGAGCCACAAACGTTAAGAGTATTTATCTCCGCTGTCTGTATTTTATTTATAGTCACATTATATTTAATCAAATGAGTAATTGCAAAGTGAATAGCAAGTACATTTGCATTGGGTCATATAGTAACATTTAATTGTAGGCATGCACTAACTTCCTTAAAGCAGATATGTGTCTGTTTAGTTGAGATTTATCTCAGTCATTTTAATTATTTTGACTCGGATCTCACACGCAGTTGAAAATTCGATTGAATGGTCCTTTAAAAAAAAATAATTCTCATCATTGAAAAATATATTGAAATGATCATGTGTTATTTATTTTCTGTACCAGATAGGGCAGTCACATTCACCTTGATGTAAAGTAATTTAATGGAAGAGGCAGTTGTCATGTCGGAACACAAGTGCACTTTATTGAAATGGTTTAGTCATCAATGCCTGTCAGAACAATGCAGTTAACCAACATTTGGAACGACTCAAAAGAAAATAGAAAGATTAAAAAAAAATGTACGTCACCAGATGCAACAGCTGAACCCTGGTATAAACCTAGTTAAACATTACGGTGTCCTTCATCGTTAAGAGTTTAAAATCTTGAGTCACGTGCCAAAATAACTGAAGCCAAGCTAAAGAGATGGTCGTCCAGGCTCTGGAGGGTCAGAGTCTTCACTACAGATGTTTCAGTGGCTTAGTACTCCTCCCCTTCTTCTCCTTCGTCCCCCACGCTGTCGGTGCCCACCTCCTCATAATCCTTCTCCAGGGCGGCCATATCCTCTCTGGCCTCAGAGAACTCTCCCTCCTCCATCCCCTCTCCAACGTACCAGTGGACGAAGGCCCTCTTGGCGTACATCAGGTCGAACTTGTGGTCCAGGCGGGCCCAGGCCTCTGCGATGGCGGTGGTGTTGCTCAGCATGCACACGGCTCTCTGCACCTTGGCCAGGTCTCCTCCAGGAACCACGGTAGGGGGCTGGTAGTTGATACCCACCTTGAAGCCAGTGGGACACCAGTCCACAAACTGGATGGTGCGCTTGGTTTTGATGGTGGCGATGGCAGAGTTGACATCTTTGGGCACCACATCACCACGGTACAGGAGGCAGCAGGCCATGTACTTGCCGTGGCGGGGGTCGCATTTCACCAACTGGTTGGCTGGCTCGAAACAGGCGTTGGTGATGTCAGCCACCGACAGCTGCTCGTGGTAGGCCTTCTCTGCGGAGATAACTGGGGCGTAGGTGGCCAGAGGGAAGTGGATACGAGGGTAGGGCACCAAGTTGGTCTGGAACTCAGTCAGATCCACATTCAAGGCACCATCGAAGCGCAGGGAGGCGGTGATGGAGGAGACGATCTGTCCAATCAGCCTGTTGAGGTTGGTGTAGGTAGGGCGCTCGATGTCCAGGTTCCTGCGGCAGATGTCGTAGATGGCCTCATTGTCCACCATGAAGGCACAGTCGGAGTGCTCCAGGGTGGTGTGGGTGGTCAGGATGGAGTTGTAGGGCTCCACCACAGCGGTGGACACCTGGGGGGGCGGGGTAAACCGCAAACTCAAGCTTGGACTTCTTGCCGTAGTCGACAGAGAGACGCTCCATCAGCAAGGAGGTGAAGCCAGAGCCGGTTCCTCCTCCAAAGGAGTGGAAGATCAGGAAACCCTGGAGCCCTGTGCACTGGTCAGCCTGGAAATAAGGGATAATGGTTTTAAATGTTTTGCCATCAATCGAAATATGTTTTTATTTTAAAGGCTTCACTTGCAACATGTAATGAGATGAAGAGCTCACCAGTTTGCGACTCCTGTCAAGCACCAGGTCGATGATCTCCTTGCCGACGGTGTAGTGACCGCGGGCGTAGTTGTTGGCTGCGTCCTCCTTACCGGTGATCAGCTGCTCGGGGTGGAAGAGCTGGCGGTAGGTTCCTGTACGGACTTCATCTGAGGAACAACACGGGTACAGTCATGGGTATTGAACCAGAATAATCCAGAATATTTTAGATACACGTCTATTCTACTGTAGATATTATATTTGCTGTTTATTGATTTTATTTTATTTATATATTTTAATGCCTGAACACACTGCTGCGGCAACAAAATAATTTCCCTATTTGGGTTCAATAAGCATCTATTTATCCGTCTGTCCTACCAGTCTTCTTCAAAAATATGATTTCACGTTTAAATTAGAGCCGGGACTCGATTAAAAAAATTAATCTAATTTAATTGGAGGCTTTGTAATTAATTAATCGCAATTAATCGCATTTTTAATCGCATTTTTAAGCACAGGGCCATCTAAGCTAATTTACAGATGGCCCTGAGCCCAATAGAGATTGCCCTGACAAATGCATGCGGACGAAATGGCACGAAGGGTTTGGGGGGCCTCCGTCCCCCTAGACATTTTTTAATTTGTGCAGGTCTTAGATGCTGTCTGGTGCATTCTCTAGACTGAATTATAAGATGAACCACCACAATATAATATTGTACAATTTCAATTGTATTCTTCATTTCACTTGTTTGTTCTTGCTCGCTTGCATGCCCTGCATAGCTTTAAGAAATACTTAAGTTGTTGGTCAAAACACTTTACATCTGATGAAGGCAAATGCCTTCCCAGATGGAAAAAAGTAGAAAACATTACATTCAGTTATAACTGCCAAAACAAACATTATTTACACTATTATGGCCCCTGTTAAAAATGTTTGTAATGTTAACTACTGTAAGTTGGTTGAACGAATGCCTCCTCATCCGGAAGCTGACCGAGCAGACCCGAGCAGCAGTCGAGAGGAGCCGAGCGCATCCGCGAAGCACACGTCAGAGTTCCCGTTAGCCGGCAAATCTAAATATCTTCGGTCAAAATAATTTCCCTTTAGAGCAATACCGCTTCAGTTGCGCCACTTATGTGACAGACAAGAAGAGTATGTGACAGACAAGAATAGTCAACTCTAATGTCTAACACTTAATGTGGAGAAAGAGATGTCCTGTATGGGTTGATTGTGCGTTGATCTGTTGGTAATGCCTCTGGGTTCCGGTGGGCATGTAAACAAATGCATAATGCTGCGCTATACTTTGCAGCCTCATCCAGTTGCATAGCGACACTTATTGTGTAGTTGTCTTTTAATAAGCAGGTAGTCATATCATTAGCTGGATCTTATCGATATGGACATAAACGCGAGTGAAGTCTAATCTGACGGGAGAGAGAGATCAGCTGCAGCTGACGAGTCGAGACTCGACACGCAGCTCTGCATAACCACATGCCGCGGTGAGGAACAAAACACACACTTCAGGTTAGAATATCACACGTAGCTATTTTAATTACCTCTCAAACTACCTAAACGAGTTATAGATATGTTTAGTTTTACTGTCGGGTCACTCATTACTAGATCCGCGAGCTGCATGATACTGGCATAATAGATTGCCCGATCGGGCAACCAGCAGGTGAGGCTTCATTGCCCGAGCTAAATACTAGATGGCCCCGGGCCATCGGGCAGTCCTTAATGTCGAGCCCAGTGACAATCCAGTGAGCCAGGGAGCTGGTTATTTTCTCAGACGTGGACTCACTTATCCTGGCCCTGAAACCAGTCATCTGGTTGAGTGTGGGTTGGGTTAGGGTGTGGTTCCTTGCACTCGGAGTCGGGCTAACGTCCACGCTAGCTGCTACATGCTTTGCATTTAGGTGATACTTTAGGCTTGATGTGCTGCGGTGATATGCAAATTATTTTTTGCATAATTTGCACACAACCGTGCTCTTGTCGACGCTTCCATCCGTCCGTTTTTTAAAACAAAATGTCCCATCCACGGGGCCGACCAAAGCGGTCTCATCAGCTTGTTCGTTCATGTTTGACTATTGATCACCGTGGTTTGTTGTTGTTTGAAGTCCCATGCTGAAGTCATGAACGTTAGTTGGTGCTCCAGTATAATCGGTACGCCTGAAACTCATCCAGTGAGAAACGTTACGCTGTGCAAAAATAAGTGCGATTAAAATGCGTTAATTTTTTTAACGCGTTCATTTTTGTGTTATTAATTAATCTTAATTAAAGCGTTAAAGTCCCGGCCGTAGTTTAAATACAAATATATGTATCCTTACCGATTACAGTGGGCTCCAGGTCTACAAAGACGGCTCTGGGGACGTGTTTGCCGGCTCCAGTCTCGCTGAAGAAGGTGTTGAAGGAGTCGTCTCCTCCTCCGATGGTCTTGTCACTCGGCATCTGACCGTCAGGCTGGATGCCGTGCTCCAGGCAGTAGAGCTCCCAGCAGGCATTGCCCATCTGGACTCCGGCCTGGCCGACATGCATAGAGATACACTCACGCTGTGGAGGAGAGACAAACGGTTATTTTATTAAAGAGACCGTCTTTTGAGCAGATTACATTTTCGAATTTGAAATTCCATGTCAGTTTATACAGTGCAATCACTGACCTCCTTATACAAGTACTACAACGTATGTTAATACAAACAGTTTCCATGTGTCAATTTGACAAATAAAACACAACTGGACTCAACTCTAAAATTGTGATTTATCGCAATTAAATTAACCAATTACCAACACTATCTACACTATTAGATATACAGTCACAGGGATACATTTAAAAAGGTTGGGAGGGAGGGGTACATTACAATATGGCCGATTTATTGGACAATATTTCCCTAAAAATCATTCCGTTTTAAATGGTGTTTTGGGCGCTGACAGGTTATAAACCCTAACCCAGGGCTGCAGTTGAATAGTCCATTTAGCTTAGGAACCTTCCTAGAGTGAAATGACCCGGAAGTCCCTCAGTGGCAGCCATGATAAGTGCAGTTCGAATTCTCTAGTCTAGATGATAGGAAAGGAGGTTTCAAACTTCCTTTATAACCTCCTTTAGCTTAGGAACCACTGGACCTCCCTCACCGAAAGGAGAGGAGAAAATGCTGCCCCACAATGCCTTGCAGTCGCAGCATTTGCCATCACTCAACAGTCAGCCGTTCATGGAAACAAACGATTATGGCGGAGAAATTATATCATGAAAGTTACGGTGCTTATTAAGCTTTTTAAAACGTATGTGGTAACTTGCCAAAGTGCTTTGTTTTGAACTTTCATCCGTATTATAATCAAAAAGAGAAATATGAACGTTAGTTTTTACTGAAATGATCAAATAAAGTCAACATTTCACTGAGCTGTGTGGAGTTTGTTCAACTTTTAAAAGATGTTTGAATGGTGATGTACACAGTGATAGATGTTAAGGACTAACCTTTATAATAAATACATTTGTATTTATTTTAAGATATTTTCATACATATTGGGACCATTTGTATTAATGTGGACCAGAGGGTGACGAGAATAAGTTTCACTTTCCTTTTTTATTTAAATTCCAACTTTGGTCATGAAGAATATGTTTCTCTGTTGTCCACGTTCATAAAGCAACAGCATCAGAGCACGGCGCAGAGTCTCGAGATGAGTTTACAGTAGTCCCTCGTTCTTATTAAACATCCATGTAGTCCGTTGTATTGAAAACTGTAATTTCCATCGTTTCCCCACAGCAGCAGACGCACAAAATGACGTCCGCTGGCGCATCATAAACACTCAGATAGTGAAAGTGCAGTCGGATTCTCTAAAGTATTGTCCTATCCACTATCCCTTAACGTTTCACTCAGAGGTCAAGGAATCTACGATAGGGTTAGAACTTAGGAGCTGATTTTTGGACTATTCCACTGCAGCCCAAGACAAGTGAATTTGTGCCGAGTCACGTGTTCCTGTCTGCCCCTCCCAAAACGAGCAACATCTCTCCTCACTGCTGCAAAGCCCTGCCTTCTGTAACGTTTATGGACAGGTCGTTATCTGATGCAGTCTTCTAGCTCGCCGGGTTACAGTAATGCCCAGCCTTATGTCTTCCAAACCCACAAAGATGGGAAAACAGTTTTTCGCATACCGTTTTATACTGTATGCTTTTATTCCTATTAAATTGGAGTGAGAAAAATGCCCAGATGTCGATACAGTATCTTTGACTGTAGTTTAAAGCGATGAAATTTCCGTTTTAACGGCTAATTTCAACCGTTATGATTTAAACTGCGCCAACTGTTTGGACTTAAGCTATCTCAATTTAGGCACATAAACGGGATTTCAACGGCAAAAAATGTAATTACCGGTAATTTTATTATTTATATAATTGTTTTGTTCGTCAGTACTCACCATTTTTGTAGGATTTTTATCCTTGCTTCTTTTCGACACTGAAGAATCGGTTATTGAAGGTTGTAGTGAAAAGGAGGCGAGGAGCTGCCTATATTTATAATTTTTTGAGGGGGCGGAGACACAGCGGCGGTTTAAATGTCTTTCTGGCGCGAGCAAACGCTGGGCAGAGGTGCATTCAGGCACGGCTCGAAATAGTCCGACCCTACATGTTAGCTGTGTCATCTAAAATAACTGTTTTTAATTTTCGTTCTATTGAACGTCCAGAAACGTTTGAATTAATATCAGCAGTTATTGTTTCATCGTCTAAAAAAGTGTATTATATATTCACCCCATGCGAAGGTTTTAGGCTTCTATTTATGTCGGGCCTGAATTGGAAAAGGCATGAAAATATCACACACACATAGAGTTGAATTATTTTGTTTCTAATCCAAACAACACACAAGCTGAACATTTCCCCATAATTTATAGAATATCAAAAGCTAAAACTACAAGTTTGTTTTCATTGTATTTTGAACCTGAAAGTTACTAGAATACACACAAACAATCTTATTTGTGATCTCTGAAGTTCGGAAGGCGAATGTAGGAGAAGCAATTGAAGGCAGCATTATTCAAATAAGGAAGTAGGCTCTCTCTTTCTCTCATTCAATTCAATAGCTTTATTATTATAATAATAATAATAATAATAATAATAATAATAATAACAATAATAATAATAACAATAATAATTTATTACATTTATTAGAGCGCTCTCCCAAATGCTCAAAGCGCTTCACATTACATATTACACTTTATTAGCATTACCATAGTTACATACAGTATTGCTAAAGCTCTGTGTAGTTTCAACATCTATACACAAATACATACATAAGAACAAACTGCTACATTTTGAACATAAGCAAGAACATTTTATTTTTATTTTTACAAGGAACACACATTCATTCAATTCATATAATGCATGAATACAAAAATAAAATATGTGAGACATGGTGTTGCAGGTCAGTCCGATTCCCTCATACTGTGGAAGGCAGAGACAAACGAATGCAGCTTTCTTTGAGTAATATCTTTAGTTTTTGATTTTCTTTTTTAAATATTCGAGGATGCTTAGGTTTTGGAAATAATTGTTTCTGTACAGGTTCAAATGTTTGGCATTGTGTGAGGAAGTGCTGCTCTGTTTCCACAGCAGTTCCTTCACACTCAGGACCGTTTCTAGCTTTTTGGGGGCCCTATGCAAGATGCTGTTTGGGGGCCCTAGTCTTTACAGTTGTTTAACTACAATGGGGGAATTCCGAAGCCTTTAAGACAGGGGTGCCCAACCTTTTTTTAACCAAGAGCTACTTCAAAGTTGCCAGTCCGCCGAGATCTACCAGTCCAAATAGAGAGGGGGGGGGGAGCTGCTAGCGAAAATTATGCCATTTAAAAACATAAACGGCCGTCAGCGAATCGAACCGGCCCTTGACGACCGGTCATTCTGTGATTCTCCAGATTCTACAGATGGCCAGTCCACGAAGGGTGGAAAATACATACCTGAAGTAAACAAAGACGTGCAACGGGAAGGTGTTCCCACGGGAAACAAAACTTAAAATATTAAATGAATCAATCTCCTCTCTTAAAATTCACAAATTATTATGAATTAAACATTCACAAACTTATAATTATGTATTCACATTTTTAACTCTGTTACATATGCACGCAACGAACAGAAGAGTGTAGGGCAGAATTAGGAAGGAATTCCGTCTCATAGCGTTTGTGCACCGTTTTGAAATGCTCTAAATTACCCTTCTTCGGTAAAGCCACGCTCGCATTGCAGATGACACAGATGGACTTTGAATTGGAATAAACAAAAAAATAATCATCCTCCCACTCGGAGTGAAAATGATATATTTTGGGCTTTTATGCTTCTGCCATAATTGCGGTCTTGTGTGTGTGTGCGGACTGTCATTCCTGTTGACACGGACAACGTCAGCAAACTAGTGCCCACCAGCCACGCCCCGACACATGGGGTCACACCAATCACAAAGCTTTCATGCGTTCAAATACATTATTCTGGCACAGGAAGATTATGTTATAGGACATTAACGATAAAACAGAATATTTTTGTTCTATTTTTAGACACATCTCGCGATCGACTGGGAATCTCCCGACTTGGGCACCCCTGCTTTAAGATGATCTGTGGAGATTCATCAATCTGAAAACAGGCTAATTTAACGAAAACCAAGAAATTTAAACTTACAACAATTTATATGAAAAAGGTAAACATTAAGGCTCCGCTATGCAGGGCCGTCCCCCCCACAGACCGATCAGCGATCATGCAGACTTCTCAAGTTCCCTCTCGAGTTCCCTCTCGAGTCTCCTCTCGAGTTCCCTCTCAAGCCCTCTAGCCGTTGGAGGTCCCGCAGACTGCTCGTCTGCCGGGGGTCCTGCCAACTCCATGTCCTGTGCCGTTGGGGGTCCCGCCGACTACTCTTCTGCCGGGGGTACTGCCAACCCTGTGTCCTTTACCGTTGGAGGCCCCGCTGACTACTCTTCTTCCGGGGGTCCTGCCAGCCCTATGTCCTGTGCCGTTGGAGGCCCCGCCGACTACTCTTCTGCCGGGGGTCCTGCCAACCCTGTGTCCTTTACCGTTGGAGGCCTCGCTGACTACTCTTCTGCCGGGGGTCCTGCCAGCCCTATGTCCTGTGCCGTTAGAGGTCCCGCCGACTACTCTTCTGCCGGGGGTCCTGCCAACCCTATGTCCTGTGCCGTTGGAGGTCCCGCCAACTGCTCTCCTGCCGGGGGTCCTGCTGGCCCTGTGTCCTGTCCCGTTGGGGGTCCCGCCGACTACTCTTCTACCGGGGGTCCTGCCAACCCTATGTCCTGTGCCGTTGGAGGTCCCATCGACTACTCTTCCGCTGGGGTTCCTGCCAACCCTATGTCATGTGCCGTTGGAGGTTCCGCCGACTGCTCTCCTGCCGGTGGTCCTGCCGGCCCTGTGTCCTCTTCCGTGGGGAATCTTGCCGACACCTGTCCCACCGGCTCCGGATCCTGTCCGGTCGACACCGGCTCCTGTCCGGTCTCCGGAGCTGTCCGGTCTTCGCCCTCGAGCCCGGTCCCCTGAGTTCGCCCGCTGTGGTCTTCGCCCCTCCTCGAACTTTGCCTTGTCCCCGGGCCATCCGCCCGAGACCCCCTCCTCGAACTCTGCCTTCCCCCCGGGCCGTCCGCCCGAGAACCCCTTTTTGAACTCTGCCTTGCCCTCGGGCTGGTCGCCCGAGACCCCCTCTTTGAACTCTGCCTTGCCCTGGGCTGTCAGCCAAGGCCCGTCCTCCGGACCCCCTCCACCCACCCTGCTGGACGTTGTTGGATTTTTGTTTTGGTGTTTAGGGACGTCTAGAAACCGTCCCTTGAGGAGGGGGTTCTGTCACGATTCTCATGTCATGTCACATTTCTATGTCTAGGTTTGGGTGTTTTTGCTGTTCTCTCTGTCATGTTTTCCTCCTGGGTTATTGTCTGGTCCTTTTCCCTGTGTTTTTCCTCCTGTCGTTAGTTTCCCTGGTGTGTCTGATTACCCAATTGTGTTCACCTGGTGTCCCTGTGTTTTCTCCTCCCTCCTCACCTGTGTCTTGTTTGCGTGATTAGTCTTGTGTGTATTTAAGTTCTGGTTTTTCTGTCTGTCTTTGTCGGTTGGTCTTGTGTATTGGCTTGTCCTCGGTGAGTGTTCTGTTATGTCTTTGTCATTTTAGCCTTGAAATAAAGGAATTTGACGTTAATCTGCATTTGGGTCCTACCTGCTTCACACATTGTAACAGTGATAAACCCGCAAGAGAAAAAGCATTTGAGCTCCATACTGTTTCAGAAATAATCTTTGATGTGGTTTAGAACAGGATGGCGTTTTATCACAACCGAATTTAACTTTATCTCCGGTTGAATTCTGATCAGGCATTAGGGGCAGGCACAGCCCCACCCTCTCACTGTCTAAGTGAACGGTGACTGTAAAAACTACACTGCGCATGCTCAGAGTATTTAATGTGTGTGGCAAAAAAATAATGACCTAGGGGCACTGAGTTGCCATCCCCACCAATACGTCATCTCACATAATTCAGAGCTGATTTGCTGTAAGTATGTGTGCCGCGAAAAGTGCGGTGTGTGTGTGTGTGAAGAAGAGGAGACGAGAGACGCGTCCTAAAACCAGGAAGTAAGCTACGCATGGCTTCCCTCCACAAAAAAGCAATGAGATTTCTCCATAGGATTTGAGAAAATGGTTCAAAATAAGATCTGTGGGAAACGTAGCTGTTAGATAAATGTACGTTTTGTTCAGCCGGATAATATCCACATGTCTACCCTACTTTTATCATATTCGAATCATAAATCTATTGATTAGATTTATGATAGACTTTTGAAACTACAAGAAGATAAGGAGGACTTTTACAAAAAAGTAGTAGAGATTTTTGTCCTGAAGGATAGGCAAATGGACTTCATCTTCAAGTCAAGGTAAGACCGCAATTTGATTGAAAATGGGATCTTACTAAGAGAGAACAATTCAATATTTAAATGATAAAATTAAAAATTGTGGGTATCCTTCTGTTGAACTGTCTGTTTAAAATTAATCGAAGCATCAGACTAAAAAAGCTTTTGAAAATAATATTATATTTTGATTTATGTCAAAATATAATATATTTGTAAACCTGAAGTGTCAGTGCCAGTGCCTCACCAGCCATGAACCTCACTGCAGTAATAATAAGCTTTCTTAACGCTAATGTTATATATTAGTCAGATTGCTCTGAAGATGATTTTTGCCGGCCGTCTTTCCTGCAACGTCAGTTTTTCTGTATTTCCTTTCTCCTGTAATATGACTTGATCGCTTTAAACTCCGCACACTGAGCTCTGATTGGTTAGCAGGAAGTGCTTTCACTGACTTGATCTCCTGGAACATAAGTTACGAGTTGGAGATCTAGCCCGGTAAGAAGAGAACCAGTGCCGTAGTACCGGAAACCCAGAGTTTACCCTGAAGTTAGCTCGCTCAGCGAAAATCGGGCTTCGTAGTACAGGCCTCAGGTGCTGTGGACTCTCTCTGTTCATAAATCTACATTTTGTCATTGTAAAGTGAACCATGAACTTACTTGTTAGACGGTTTTATCCAAAGCGACTTACATACTCAATACTGTGGACAATCCCCACAGGAGCGATTTGGGGTGAAGTGTCTTGCCCAGACACAACAACATGCTGACTGCAGTGGGGTTTGAACCTGTGCTCCCCTGATCTGAACGCCAACGCACTAGTCCACACACCTCCCAAAAACACTTTTTGATTTGTCAATTTTCTCATCACTGGGTTTTATAGCTTGTAAACAATCTTAGGAGAGCATAATCACAAATGATAATAAAATGAGGTTAGAAGGACACAAAGTCTTCATCAATAAGTAACGGATCTGAGCTCAGTGGGGTCTGCGTTTAATTCATCATTTCAAAGCTGATCATCAAGGTAACACTGCAGTGAAGAGGTCAGCATAGAGCCCGAAGGAGACACTGATCAAAGTCAGCAGATAAATAGCTCTTTTATCAAATCAAATCTTATTTTATAGCACATTTAAAAACGATTTTCGGTTGAGCTAAAGTGCTGCACATGCAGATAATAAATAACACATTACTACCGATGTAAACAGAAGACAATAAATTACAACAGCAAATGTAAAAATCAAACACAGGGAAGTGTCATGAGTCGTGCTGTGCTATGATTAGAAGGCCAGGGTGAAGAAGTGAGTTTTTAGATTTGATTTAAAAGCCCCTAGGGTCTGGGCCGACCTCACATGGAGGGGCAGAGTGTTCCAGAGCCTGGGCCAGCCGCCGCGAAGGCTCGGTGCCCTCTGGTTTTGAGCCTGGCTTTAGGCACTACCAGCAGCAGCTGGTCAGCAGACCTTAACGCTCTGGCTGGGGTGTAGCGCTGGAGGAGTTCAGCTATATAGGCCGGAGCCAGCCCCTTTTAGTGCTTTGAAAACAAATAAAAGGATTTTAAAATCAATTCGGAACCGAATTGGAAGCCAGTGCAATGAGGCCAGAAGTGGGGTGATGTGGTCACGCTTTTTGTGGCCAGTGAGGAGACGTGCCGCTGCGTTCTGCACTAGCTGCAGGCGTTTAATTGAGGCCTGGTCCATACCCACGTATAGAGCGTTGCAATAATCGAGTCTCGAGGTCCCAAAGGCATTGATAATAACTCTCTCCAGGTCTTTGAAAGATAACAAAGACTTGGTTTTGGCCAATACTCTTAATTTAAAAAAGCAGGATTTCACTACGCTGCTGACCTGCTTGTCGGATTTAAAAGTCACTCCAAGATTCATGACCGAGGGGAGGATGTTTGTTTTAAGAGGACCCAGAGTGTCAACAGAAGAGGCTGGAATCCAAAAAAGATGACCTGGGTCTTGCTCTCGTTGAGGTTAAGAAAATGTCTGCTCAGCCAGGACTTCATTTCTGTCAGGCAATCCATCAACTGCTGTAGTGAGTGTTTGTCATTTTTAGTTGAAAGATGTGCACTAAAAGCACGAGCCACAAACGTTAAGAGTATTTATCTCCGCTGTCTGTATTTTATTTATAGTCACATTATATTTAATCAAATGAGTAATTGCAAAGTGAATAGCAAGTACATTTGCATTGGGTCATATAGGAACATATAGGAATGTAATTGTAGGCATGCACTAACTTCCTTAAAGCAGATATGTGTCTGTTTAGTTGAGATTTATCTCAGTCGTTTTAATTATTTTGACTCGGATCTCACACGCAGTTGAAAATTCGATTGAATGGTCCTTTAAAAAAAAATTCTCATCATTGAAAAATATATTGAAATGATCATGTGTTATTTATTTTCTGTACCAGATAGGGCAGTCACATTCACCTTGATGTAAAGTAATTTAATGGAAGAGGCAGTTGTCATGTCGGAACACAAGTGCACTTTATTGAAATGGTTTAGTCGGTGTACGGTGCCCCCCCGCTGATCCCATCAATGCCTGTCAGAACAATGCAGTTAACCAACATTTGGAACGACTCAAAAGAAAATAGAAAGATTAAAAAAAAATGTACGTCACCAGATGCAACAGCTGAACCCTGGTATAAACCTAGTTAAACATTACGGTGTCCTTCAACGTTAAGAGTTTAAAATCTTGAGTCACGTGCCAAAATAACTGAAGCCAAGCTAAAGAGATGGTCGTCCAGGCTCTGGAGGGTCAGAGTCTTCACTACAGATGTTTCAGTGGCTTAGTACTCCTCCCCTTCTTCTCCTTCGTCCCCCACGCTGTCGGTGCCCACCTCCTCATAATCCTTCTCCAGGGCGGCCATATCCTCTCTGGCCTCAGAGAACTCTCCCTCCTCCATCCCCTCTCCAACGTACCAGTGGACGAAGGCCCTCTTGGCGTACATCAGGTCGAACTTGTGGTCCAGGCGGGCCCAGGCCTCTGCGATGGCGGTGGTGTTGCTCAGCATGCACACGGCCCTCTGCACCTTGGCCAGGTCTCCTCCAGGAACCACGGTAGGGGGCTGGTAGTTGATACCCACCTTGAAGCCAGTGGGACACCAGTCCACAAACTGGATGGTGCGCTTGGTTTTGATGGTGGCGATGGCAGAGTTGACATCTTTGGGCACCACATCACCACGGTACAGGAGGCAGCAGGCCATGTACTTGCCGTGGCGGGGGTCGCATTTCACCAACTGGTTGGCCGGCTCGAAACAGGCGTTGGTGATGTCAGCCACCGACAGCTGCTCGTGGTAGGCCTTCTCTGCGGAGATAACTGGGGCGTAGGTGGCCAGAGGGAAGTGGATACGAGGGTAGGGCACCAAGTTGGTCTGGAACTCAGTCAGATCCACATTCAAGGCACCATCGAAGCGCAGGGAGGCGGTGATGGAGGAGACGATCTGTCCAATCAGCCTGTTGAGGTTGGTGTAGGTAGGGCGCTCGATGTCCAGGTTCCTGCGGCAGATGTCGTAGATGGCCTCATTGTCCACCATGAAGGCACAGTCGGAGTGCTCCAGGGTGGTGTGGGTGGTCAGGATGGAGTTGTAGGGCTCCACCACAGCGGTGGACACCTGGGGGGCTGGGTAAACCGCAAACTCAAGCTTGGACTTCTTGCCGTAGTCGACAGAGAGACGCTCCATCAGCAAGGAGGTGAAGCCAGAGCCGGTTCCTCCTCCAAAGGAGTGGAAGATCAGGAAACCCTGGAGCCCTGTGCACTGGTCAGCCTGGAAATAAGGGATAATGGTTTTAAATGTTTTGCCATCAATCGAAATATGTTTTTATTTTAAAGGCTTCACTTGCAACATGTAATGAGATGAAGAGCTCACCAGTTTGCGACTCCTGTCAAGCACCAGGTCGATGATCTCCTTGCCGACGGTGTAGTGACCGCGGGCGTAGTTGTTGGCTGCGTCCTCCTTACCGGTGATCAGCTGCTCGGGGTGGAAGAGCTGGCGGTAGGTTCCTGTACGGACTTCATCTGAGGAACAACACGGGTACAGTCATGGGTATTGCACCAGAGTAATCTAGAATATTTTAGATACACGTCTATTCTACTGTAGATATTATATTTGCTGTTTATTGATTTTATTTTATTATTTATATATTTTAATGCCTGAACACACTGCTGCGGCAACAAAATAATTTCCCTATTTGGGTTCAATAAGCATCTATTTATCCGTCTGTCCTACCCGTCTTCTTCAAAAATATGATTTCACGTTTAAATTAGAGCCGGGACTCGATTAAAAAAATTAATTTAATTGGAGGCTTTGTAATTAATTAATCGAAATTAATCGCATTTTTAATCGCATTTTTAAGCACAGGGCCATCTAAGCTAATTTACAGATGGCCCTGAGCCCAATAGAGATTGCCCTGACAAATGCATGCGGACGAAATGGCACGAAGGGTTTGGGGGGCCTCCGTCCCCCTAGACATTTTTTAATTTGTGCAGGTCTTAGATGCTGTCTGGTGCATTCTCTAGACTGAATTATAAGATGAACCACCACAATATAATATTGTACAATTTCAATTGTATTCTTCATTTCACTTGTTTGTTCTTGCTCGCTTGCATGCCCTGCATAGCTTTAAGAAATACTTAAGTTGTTGGTCAAAACACTTTACATCTGATGAAGGCAAATGCCTTCCCAGATGGAAAAAAGTAGAAAACATTACATTCAGTTATAACTGCCAAAACAAACATTATTTACACTATTATGGCCCCTGTTAAAAATGTTTGTAATGTTAACTACTGTAAGTTGGTCGAACGAATGCCTCCTCATCCGGAAGCTGACCGAGCAGACCCGAGCAGCAGTCGAGAGGAGCCGAGCGCATCCGCGAAGCACACGTCAGAGTTCCCGTTAGCCGGCAAATCTAAATATCTTCGGTCAAAATAATTTCCCTTTAGAGCAATACCGCTTCAGTTGCGCCACTTATGTGACAGACAAGAAGAGTATGTGACAGACAAGAATAGTCAACTCTAATGTCTAACACTTAATGTGGAGAAAGAGATGTCCTGTATGGGTTGATTGTGCGTTGATCTGTTGGTAATGCCTCTGGGTTCCGGTGGGCATGTAAACAAATGCATAATGCTGCGCTATACTTTGCAGCCTCATCCAGTTGCATAGCGACACTTATTGTGTAGTTGTCTTTTAATAAGCAGGTAGTCATATCATTAGCTGGATCTTATCGATATGGACATAAACGCGAGTGAAGTCTAATCTGACGGGAGAGAGAGATCAGCTGCAGCTGACGAGTCGAGACTCGACACGCAGCTCTGCATAACCACATGCCGCGGTGAGGAACAAAACACACACTTCAGGTTAGAATATCACACGTAGCTATTTTAATTACCTCTCAAACTACCTAAACGAGTTATAGATATGTTTAGTTTTACTGTCGGGTCACTCATTACTAGATCCGCGAGCTGCATGATACTGGCATAATAGATTGCCCGATCGGGCAACCAGCAGGTGAGGCTTCATTGCCCGAGCTAAATACTAGATGGCCCCGGGCCATCGGGCAGTCCTTAATGTCGAGCCCAGTGACAATCCAGTGAGCCAGGGAGCTGGTTATTTTCTCAGACGTGGACTCACTTATCCTGGCCCTGAAACCAGTCATCTGGTTGAGTGTGGGTTGGGTTAGGGTGTGGTTCCTTGCACTCGCAGTCGGGCTAACGTCCACGCTAGCTGCTACATGCTTTGCATTTAGGTGATACTTTAGGCTTGATGTGCTGCGGTGATATGCAAATTATTTTTTGCATAATTTGCACACAACCGTGCTCTTGTCGACGCTTCCATCCGTCCGTTTTTTAAAACAAAATGTCCCATCCACGGGGCCGACCAAAGCGGTCTCATCAGCTTGTTCGTTCATGTTTGACTATTGATCACCGTGGTTTGTTGTTGTTTGAAGTCCCATGCTGAAGTCATGAACGTTAGTTGGTGCTCCAGTATAATCGGTACGCCTGAAACTCATCCAGTGAGAAACGTTACGCTGTGCAAAAATAAGTGCGATTAAAATGCGTTAATTTTTTTAACGCGTTAATTTTTGTGTTATTAATTAATCTTAATTAAAGCGTTAAAGTCCCGGCCGTAGTTTAAATACAAATATATGTATCCTTACCGATTACAGTGGGCTCCAGGTCTACAAAGACGGCTCTGGGGACGTGTTTGCCGGCTCCAGTCTCGCTGAAGAAGGTGTTGAAGGAGTCGTCTCCTCCTCCGATGGTCTTGTCACTCGGCATCTGACCGTCAGGCTGGATGCCGTGCTCCAGGCAGTAGAGCTCCCAGCAGGCATTGCCCATCTGGACTCCGGCCTGGCCGACATGCATAGAGATACACTCACGCTGTGGAGGAGAGACAAACGGTTATTTTATTAAAGAGACCGTCTTTTGAGCAGATTACATTTTCGAATTTGAAATTCCATGTCAGTTTATACAGTGCAATCACTGACCTCCTTATACAAGTACTACAACGTATGTTAATACAAACAGTTTCCATGTGTCAATTTGACAAATAAAACACAACTGGACTCAACTCTAAAATTGTGATTTATCGCAATTAAATTAACCAATTACCAACACTATCTACACTATTAGATATACAGTCACAGGGATACATTTAAAAAGGTTGGGAGGGAGGGGTACATTACAATATGGCCGATTTATTGGACAATATTTCCCTAAAAATCATTCCGTTTTAAATGGTGTTTTGGGCGCTGACAGGTTATAAACCCTAACCCAGGGCTGCAGTCGAATAGTCCATTTAGCTTAGGAACCTTCCTAGAGTGAAATGACCCAGAAGTCCCTCAGTGGCAGCCATGATAAGTGCAGTTCGAATTCTCTAGTCTAGATGATAGGAAAGGAGGTTTCAAACTTCCTTTATAACCTCCTTTAGCTTAGGAACCACTGGACCTCCCTCACCGAAAGGAGAGGAGAAAATGCTGCCCCACAATGCCTTGCAGTCGCAGCATTTGCCATCACTCAACAGTCAGCCGTTCATGGAAACAAACGATTATGGCGGAGAAATTATATCATGAATGTTACGGTGCTTATTAAGCTTTTTAAAACGTATGTGGTAACTTGCCAAAGTGCTTTGTTTTGAACTTTCATCCGTATTATAATCAAAAAGAGAAATATGAACGTTAGTTTTTACTGAAATGATCAAATAAAGTCAACATTTCACTGAGCTGTGTGGAGTTTGTTCAACTTTTAAAAGATGTTTGAATGGTGATGTACACAGTGATAGATGTTAAGGACTAACCTTTATAATAAATACATTTGTATTTATTTTAAGATATTTTCATACATATTGGGACCATTTGTATTAATGTGGACCAGAGGGTGACGAGAATAAGTTTCACTTTCCTTTTTTATTTAAATTCCAACTTTGGTCATGAAGAATATGTTTCTCTGTTGTCCACGTTCATAAAGCAAAGCAGCAGCATCAGAGCACGGTGCAGAGTCTCGAGATGAGTTTACAGTAGTCCCTCGTTCTTATTAAACATCCATGTAGTCCGTTGTATAGAAAACTGTAGTTTCCATCGTTTCCCCACAGCAGCAGACGCACAAAATGACGTCCGCTGGCGCATCATAAACACTCAGATAGTGAAAGTGCAGTCGGATTCTCTAAAGTATTGTCCTATCAACTATCCCTTAACGTTTCACTCAGAGGTCAAGGAATATACGATAGGGTTAGAACTTAGGAGCTGATTTTTGGACTATTCCACTGCAGCCCTAGACTAGTGAATTTGTGCCGAGTCACGTGTTCCTGTCTGCCCCTCCCAAAACGAGCAACATCTCTCCTCACTGCTGCAAAGCCCTGCCTTCTGTAACGTTTATGGACAGGTCGTTATCTGATGCAGTCTTCTAGCTCGCCGGGTTACAGTAATGCCCAGCCTTATGTCTTCCAAACCCACAAAGATGGGAAAACAGTTTTTCGCATACCGTTTTATACTGTATGCTTTTATTCCTATTAAATTGGAGTGAAAAAAATGCCCAGATGTCGATACAGTATCTTTGACTGTAGTTTAAAGCGATGAAAGTTTCCGTTTTAACGGCTAATTTCAACCGTTATGATTTAAACTGCGCCAACTGTTTGGACTTAAGCTATCTCAATTTAGGCACATAAACGGGATTTCAACGGCAAAAAATGTAATTACCGGTAATTTTATTATTTATATAATTGTTTTGTTCGTCAGTACTCACCATTTTTGTAGGATTTTTATCCTTGCTTCTTTTCGACACTGAAGAATCGGTTATTGAAGGTTGTAGTGAAAAGGAGGCGAGGAGCTGCCTATATTTATAATTTTCTGAGGGGGCGGAGACACAGCGGCGGTTTAAATGTCTTTCTGGCGCGAGCAAACGCTGGGCAGAGGTGCATTCAGGCACGGCTCGAAATAGTCCGACCCTACATGTTAGCTGTGTCATCTAAAATAACTGTTTTTAATTTTCGTTCTATTGAACGTCCAGAAACGTTTGAATTAATATCAGCAGTTATTGTTTCATCGTCTAAAAAAGTGTATTATATATTCACCCCATGCGAAGGTTTTAGGCTTCTATTTATGTCGGGCCTGAATTGGAAAAGGCATGAAAATATCACACACACATAGAGTTGAATTATTTTGTTTCTAATCCAAACAACACACAAGCTGAACATTTCCCCATAATTTATAGAATATCAAAAGCTAAAACTACAAGTTTGTTTTCATTGTATTTTGAACCTGAAAGTTACTAGAATACACACAAACAATCTTATTTGTGATCTCTGAAGTTCGGAAGGCGAATGTAGGAGAAGCAATTGAAGGCAGCATTATTCAAATAAGGAAGTAGGCTCTCTCATTCAATTCAATAGCTTTATTATTATAATAATAATAATAATAATAATAATAACAATAATAACAATAATAATAATAATTCATTACATTTATTAGAGCGCTCTCCCAAATGCTCAAAGCGCTTCACATTACATATTACACTTTATTAGCATTACCATAGTTACATACAGTATTGCTAAAGCTCTGTGTAGTTTCAACATCTATACACAAATACATACATAAGAACAAACTGCTACATTTTGAACATAAGCAAGAACATTTTATTTTTATTTTTACAAGGAACACACATTCATTCAATTCATATAATGCATGAATACAAAAATAAAATATGTGAGACATGGTGTTGCAGGTCAGTCCGATTCCCTCATACTGTGGAAGGCAGAGACAAACGAATGCAGCTTTCTTTGAGTAATATCTTTAGTTTTTGATTTTCTTTTTTAAATATTCGAGGATGCTTAGGTTTTGGAAATAATTGTTTCTGTACAGGTTCAAATGTTTGGCATTGTGTGAGGAAGTGCTGCTCTGTTTCCACAGCAGTTCCTTCACACTCAGGACCGTTTCTAGCTTTTTGGGGGCCCTATGCAAGATGCTGTTTGGGGGCCCTAGTCTTTACAGTTTTTTAACTACAATGGGGGAATTCCGAAGCCTTTAAGACAGGGGTGCCCAACCTTTTTTTAACCAAGAGCTACTTCAAAGTTGCCAGTCCGCCGAGATCTACCAGTCCAAATAGAGAGGGGGGGGGGAGCTGCTAGCGAAAATTATGCCATTTAAAAACATAAACGGCCGTCAGCGAATCGAACCGGCCCTTGACGACCGGTCATTCTGTGATTCTCCAGATTCTACAGATGGGTGGAAAATACATACCTGAAGTAAACAAAGACGTGCAACGGGAAGGTGTTCCCACGGGAAACAAAACTTAAAATATTAAATGAATCAATCTCCTCTCTTAAAATTCACAAATTATTATGAATTAAACATTCACAAACTTATAATTATGTATTCACATTTTTAACTCTGTTACATATGCACGCAACGAACAGAAGAGTGTAGGGCAGAATTAGGAAGGAATTCCGTCTCATAGCGTTTGTGCACCGTTTTGAAATGCTCTAAATTACCCTTCTTCGGTAAAGCCACGCTCGCATTGCAGATGACACAGATGGACTTTGAATTGGAATAAACAAAAAAATAATCATCCTCCCACTCGGAGTGAAAATGATATATTTTGGGCTTTTATGCTTCTGCCATAATTGCGGTCTTGTGTGTGTGTGCGGATTGTCATTCCTGTTGACACGGACAACGTCAGCGAACTAGTGCCCACCAGCCACGCCCCGACACATGGGGTCACGCCAATCACAAAGCTTTCATGCGTTCAAATACATTATTCTGGCACAGGAAGATTATGTTATAGGACATTAACGATAAAACAGAATATTTTTGTTCTATTTTTAGACACATCTCGCGATCGACTGGGAATCTCCCGACTTGGGCACCCCTGCTTTAAGATGATCTGTGGAGATTCATCAATCTGAAAACAGGCTAATTTAACGAAAACCAAGAAATGTAAACTTACAACAATTTATATTAAAAAGGTAAACATTAAGGCTCCGCTATGCAGGGCCGTCCCCCCCACAGACCGATCAGCGATCATGCAGACTTCTCAAGTTCCCTCTCGAGTTCTCTCTCAAGTCTCCTCTCGAGTTCCCTCTCAGGTCCCCTCTCGAGTCTCCTCTCGAGTTCCCTCTCAAGCCCTCTCTCGAGCCCTCTCTCGAGTCCCCTCTCGAGTCTCTTCTCGAGTTCCCTCTCGAGTCTCCTCTCGAGTTCCCTCTCAGGTCCCCTCTCGAGTCTCTTTTCGAGTCTCTTCTCGAGTCCCCTCTCAAGTTCCCTCTCAAGTCTTGTCTCGAGTCCCCTCTCGAGTTCCCTCTCAAGTCATCTCTCGAGTCTCTGTTCAAGTTCCCTCTCGAGATCCCTCTCAAGTCACCTCTCAAGTCAACTGTCAAATTTCCTCTCGAGCCCTCTCTCGAGTCCTGAGCCGTTGGAGGTCCCGCAGACTGCTCGTCTGCCGGGGGTCCTGCCAACTCCATGTCCTGTGCCGTTGGGGGTCCCGCCGACTACTCTTCTGCCGGGGGTACTGCCAACCCTGTGTCCTTTACCGTTGGAGGCCCCGCTGACTACTCTTCTGCCGGGGGTCCTGCCAGCCCTATGTCCTGTGCCGTTGGAGGCCCCGCCGACTACTCTTCTGCCGGGGGTCCTGCCAACCCTGTGTCCTTTACCGTTGGAGGCCTCGCTGACTACTCTTCTGCCGGGGGTCCTGCCAGCCCTATGTCCTGTGCCGTTAGAGGTCCCGCCGACTACTCTTCTGCCGGGGGTCCTGCCAACCCTATGTCCTGTGCCGTTGGAGGTCCCGCCAACTGCTCTCCTGCCGGGGGTCCTGCTGGCCCTGTGTCCTGTCCCGTTGGGGGTCCCGCCGACTACTCTTCTACCGGGGGTCCTGCCAACCCTATGTCCTGTGCCGTTGGAGGTCCCACCGACTACTCTTCCGCTGGGGGTCCTGCCAACTCCATGTCCTGTGCCGTTGGAGGTTCCGCCGACTGCTCTCCTGCCGGTGGTCCTGCCGGCCCTGTGTCCTCTTCCGTGGGGAATCTTGCCGACACCTGTCCCACCGGCTCCGGATCCTGTCCGGTCGACACCGGCTCCTGTCCGGTCTCCGGAGCTGTCCGGTCTTCGCCCTCGAGCCCGGTCCCCTGAGTTCGCCCGCTGTGGTCTTCGCCCCTCCTCGAACTTTGCCTTGTCCCCGGGCCATCCGCCCGAGACCCCCTTTTTGAACTCTGCCTTGCCCCCGGGCCGTCCGCTTGAGACCCCCTCCTCGAACTCTGCCTTGCCCTCGGGCTGGTCGCCCGAGACCCCCTCTTTGAACTCTGCCTTGCCCTGGGCTGTCAGCCAAGGCCCGTCCTCCGGACCCCCTCCACCCACCCTGCTGGACGTTGTTGGATTTTTGTTTTGGTGTTTAGGGACGTCTAGAAACCGTCCCTTGAGGAGGGGATTCTGTCACGATTCTCATGTCATGTCACATTTCTATGTCTAGGTTTGGGTGTTTTTGCTGTTCTCTCTTACATGTTTTCCTCCTGGGTTATTGTCTGGTCCTTTTCCCTGTGTTTTTCCTCCTGTCGTTAGTTTCCCTGGTGTGTCTGATTACCCAATTGTGTTCACCTGGTGTCCCTGTGTTTTCTCCTCCCTCCTCACCTGTGTCTTGTTTGCGTGATTAGTCTTGTGTGTATTTAAGTTCTGGTTTTTCTGTCTGTCTTTGTCGGTTGGTCTTGTGTATTGGCTTGTCCTCGGTGAGTGTTCTGTTATGTCTTTGTCATTTTAGCCTTGAAATAAAGGAATTTGACGTTAATCTGCATTTGGGTCCTACCTGCTTCACACATCGTAACAGTGATAAACCTGCAAGAGAAAAAGCATTTGAGCTCCATACTGTTTCAGAAATAATCTTTGATGTGGTTTAGAACAGGATGGCGTTTTATCACAACCGAATTTAACTTTATCTCCGGTTGAATTCTGATCAGGCATTAGGGGCAGGCACAGCCCCACCCTCTCACTGTCTAAGTGAACGGTGACTGTAAAAATTACACTGCGCATGCTCAGAGTATTTAATGTGTGTGAAAAAAAAATAATGACCTAGGGGCACTGAGTTGCCATCCCCACCAATACGTCATCTCACATAATTCAGAGCTGATTTGCTGTAAGTATGTGTGCCGCGAAAAGTGCGGTGTGTGTGTGTGAAGAAGAGGAGACGAGAGACGCGTCCTAAAACCAGGAAGTAAGCTGCGCATGGCTTCCCTTCACAAAAAAGCAATGAGATTTCTCCATAGGATTTGAGAAAATAGCTCAAAATAAGATCTGTGGGAAACGTAGCTGTTAGATAGATGTACGTTTTGTTCAGCCGGATAATATCCACATGTCTACCCTACTTTTATCATATTCGAATCATAAATCTATTGATTAGATTTATGATAGACTTTTGAAACTACAAGAAGATAAGGAGGACTTTTACAAAAAAGTAATAGAGATTTTTGTCCTGAAGGATAGGCAAATGGACTTCATCTTCAAGTCAAGGTAAGACCGCAATTTGATTGAAAATGGGATCTTACTAAGAGAGAACAATTCAATATTTAAATGATAAAATTAAAAATTGTGGGTATCCTTCTGTTGAACTGTCTGTTTAAAATTAATCGAAGCATCAGACTAAAAAAGCTTTTGAAAATAATATTATATTTTGATTTATGTCAAAATATAATATATTTGTAAACCTGAAGTGTCAGTGCCAGTGCCTCACCAGCCATGAACCTCACTGCAGTAATAATAATTGTAAAAACATCACTATAGCTTATAGAAATCTACATTTTTTGTACATATAAAAACGCCACTGAGTATGAGGCATGGCTACAATGGGTGAACTGTTTGGTATTTTAAGCAAACAACTTCACAGACATGTTTTGTATGGCCCTACAATATGTTTCCAATATAGCATAATAGGTCCGCTTTAAGTAAGCTTTCTTAACGCTAATGTTATATATTAGTCAGATTGCTCTGAAGATGATTTTTGCCGGCCGTCTTTCCTGCAACGTCAGTTTTTCTGTATTTCCTTTATCCTGTAATATGACTTGATCGCTTTAAACTCCGCACACTGAGCTCTGATTGGTTAGCAGGAAGTGCTTTCACTGACTTGATCTCCTGGAACATAAATTACGAGTTGGAGATCTAGCCCGGTAAGAAGAGAACCAGTGCCGTAGTACCGGAAACCCAGAGTTTACCCTGAAGTTAGCTCGCTCAGCGAAAATCGGGCTTCGTAGTACAGGCCTCAGGTGCTGTGGACTCTCTCTGTTCATAAATCTACATTTTGTCATTGTAAAGTGAACCCTGAACTTACTTGTTAGACGGTTTTATCCAAAGCGACTTACATACTCAATACTGTGGACAATCCCCACAGGAGCAATTTGGGGTGAAGTGTCTTGCCCAGACACAACAACATGCTGACTGCAGTGGGGTTTGAACCTGTGCTCCCCTGATCTGAACACCAACGCACTAGTCCACACACCTCCCAAAAACACTTTTTGATTTGTCAATTTTCTCATCACTGGGTTTTATAGCTTGTAAACAATCTTAGGAGAGCATAATCACAAATGATAATAAAATGAGGTTAGAAGGACACAAAGTCTTCATCAATAAGTAACGGATCTGAGCTCAGTGGGGTCTGCGTTTAATTCATCATTTCAAAGCTGATCATCAAGGTAACACTGCAGTGAAGAGGTCAGCATAGAGCCCGAAGGAGACACTGATCAAAGTCAGCAGATAAATAGCTCTTTTATCAAATCAAATCTTATTTTATAGCACATTTAAAAACGATTTTCGGTTGAGCTAAAGTGCTGCACATGCAGATAATAAATAACACATTACTACCGATGTAAACAGAAGACAATAAATTACAACAGCAAATATAAAAATCAAACACAGGGAAGTGTCATGAGTCGTGCTGTGTGTCGTGAGTGTTCCAGAGCCTGGGCCAGCCGCCGCGAAGGCTCGGTGCCCTCTGGTTTTGAGCCTGGCTTTAGGTACTACCAGCAGCAGCTGGTCAGCAGACCTTAACGCTCTGGCTGGGGTGTAGCGCTGGAGGAGTTCAGCTATATAGGCCGGAGCCAGCCCCTTTAGTGCTTTGAAAACAAATAAAAGGATTTTAAAATCAATTCGGAACCGAATTGGAAGCCAGTGCAATGAGGCCAGAAGTGGGGTGATGTGGTCACGCTTTTTGTGGCCAGTGAGGAGACGTGCCGCTGCGTTCTGCACTAGCTGCAGGCGTTTAATTGAGGCCTGGTCCATACCCACGTATAGAGCGTTGCAATAATCGAGTCTCGAGGTCACAAAGGCGTTGATAATAACTCTCTCCAGGTCTTTGAAAGATAACAAAGACTTGGTTTTGGCCAATACTCTTAATTTAAAAAAGCAGGATTTCACTACGCTGCTGACCTGCTTGTCGGATTTAAAAGTAAAAGTCACTCCAAGATTCATGACCGAGGGGAGGATGTTTGTTTTAAGAGGACCCAGAGTGTCAACAGAAGAGGCTGGAATCCAAAAAAGATGACCTCAGTCTTGCTCTCGTTGAGGTTAAGAAAATGTCTGCTCAGCCAGGACTTCATTTCTGTCAGGCAATCCATCAACTGCTGTAGTGAGTGTTTGTCATTTTTAGTTGAAAGATGTGCACTAAAAGCACGAGCCACAAACGTTAAGAGTATTTATCTCCGCTGTCTGTATTTTATTTATAGTCACATTATATTTAATCAAATGAGTAATTGCAAAGTGAATAGCAAGCACATTTGCATTGGGTCATATAGGAACATATAGGAATGTAATTGTAGGCATGCACTAACTTCCTTAAAGCAGATATGTGTCTGTTTAGTTGAGATTTATCTCAGTCATTTTAATTATTTTGACTCGGATCTCACACGCAGTTGAAAATTCGATTGAATGGTCCTTTAAAAAAAAATTCTCATCATTGAAAAATATATTGAAATGATCATGTGTTATTTATTTTCTGTACCAGATAGGGCAGTCACATTCACCTTGATGTAAAGTAATTTAATGGAAGAGGCAGTTGTCATGTCGGAACACAAGTGCACTTTATTGAAATGGTTTAGTCATCAATGCCTGTCAGAACAATGCAGTTAACCAACATTTGGAACGACTCAAAAGAAAATAGAAAGATTAAAAAAAAATGTACGTCACCAGATGCAACAGCTGAACCCTGGTATAAACCTAGTTAAACATTACGGTGTCCTTCATCGTTAAGAGTTTAAAATCTTGAGTCACGTGCCAAAATAACTGAAGCCAAGCTAAAGAGATGGTCGTCCAGGCTCTGGAGGGTCAGAGTCTTCACTACAGATGTTTCAGTGGCTTAGTACTCCTCCCCTTCTTCTCCTTCGTCCCCCACGCTGTCGGTGCCCACCTCCTCATAATCCTTCTCCAGGGCGGCCATATCCTCTCTGGCCTCAGAGAACTCTCCCTCCTCCATCCCCTCTCCAACGTACCAGTGGACGAAGGCCCTCTTGGCGTACATCAGGTCGAACTTGTGGTCCAGGCGAGCCCAGGCCTCTGCGATGGCGGTGGTGTTGCTCAGCATGCACACGGCTCTCTGCACCTTGGCCAGGTCTCCTCCAGGAACCACGGTAGGGGGCTGGTAGTTGATACCCACCTTGAAGCCAGTGGGACACCAGTCCACAAACTGGATGGTGCGCTTGGTTTTGATGGTGGCGATGGCAGAGTTGACATCTTTGGGCACCACATCACCACGGTACAGGAGGCAGCAGGCCATGTACTTGCCGTGGCGGGGGTCGCATTTCACCATCTGGTTAGCCGGCTCGAAACAGGCGTTGGTGATGTCAGCCACCGACAGCTGCTCGTGGTAGGCCTTCTCTGCGGAGATAACTGGGGCGTAGGTGGCCAGAGGGAAGTGGATACGAGGGTAGGGCACCAAGTTGGTCTGGAACTCAGTCAGATCCACATTCAAGGCACCATCGAAGCGCAGGGAGGCGGTGATGGAGGAGACGATCTGTCCAATCAGCCTGTTGAGGTTGGTGTAGGTAGGGCGCTCAATGTCCAGGTTCCTGCGGCAGATGTCGTAGATGGCCTCATTGTCCACCATGAAGGCACAGTCGGAGTGCTCCAGGGTGGTGTGGGTGGTCAGGATGGAGTTGTAGGGCTCCACCACAGCGGTGGACACCTGGGGGGGCGGGGTAAACCGCAAACTCAAGCTTGGACTTCTTGCCGTAGTCGACAGAGAGACGCTCCATCAGCAAGGAGGTGAAGCCAGAGCCGGTTCCTCCTCCAAAGGAGTGGAAGATCAGGAAACCCTGGAGCCCTGTGCACTGGTCAGCCTGGAAATAAGGGATAATGGTTTTTAAATGTTTTGCCATCAATCGAAATATGTTTTTATTTTAAAGGCTTCACTTGCAACATGTAATGAGATGAAGAGCTCACCAGTTTGCGAGTCCTGTCAAGCACCAGGTCGATGATCTCCTTGCCGACGGTGTAGTGACCGCGGGCGTAGTTGTTGGCTGCGTCCTCCTTACCGGTGATCAGCTGCTCGGGGTGGAAGAGCTGGCGGTAGGTTCCTGTACGGACTTCATCTGAGGAACAACACGGGTACAGTCATGGGTATTGCACCAGAGTAATCTAGAATATTTTAGATACATGTCTATTCTACTGTAGATATTATATTTGCTGTTTATTGATTTTATTTTATTATTTATATATTTTAATGCCTGAACACACTGCTGCGGCAACAAAATAATTTCCCAATTTGGGTTCAATAAGCATCTATTTATCCGTCTGTCCTACCAGTCTTCTTCAAAAATATTATTTCACGTTTAAATACAAATGTGTATCCTTACCGATTACAGTGGGCTCCAGGTCCACAAAGACGGCTCTGGGGACGTGTTTGCCGGCTCCAGTCTCGCTGAAGAAGGTGTTGAAGGAGTCGTCTCCTCCTCCGATGGTCTTGTCACTCGGCATCTGACCATCAGGCTGGATGCCGTGCTCCAGGCAGTAGAGCTCCCAGCAGGCATTGCCCATCTGGACTCCGGCCTGGCCGACATGCATAGAGATACACTCACGCTGTGGAGGAGAGAAAAACAGTTATTATTATTATAATAAAGAGTCTTTTGTTCAGATAACATTTTTGCTGTATCAAAATGACCTAATAATTCATATTGAGAATTTTAACTGAAACATTCCATGTCAGTTTATACAGTGCAATCACTGACCCAGAATATCCTTACAATAGTACTACAGCATAATTTAATAGTTTACAGTTTCCATGTGTCAATTTGACAAATGAAACCCAGCATGGTTCATAAATATATTTTATTTATTGCATTTTTATATGAACAAATTAAGAAAAAGAGTGGATTAAAAAAGGTTGGGACGAAGTGGGACAGTTACAAAATGGCCGATTTAATGGGCAATAGTGTCCTCAAAATCCAGTCCCTTTTTAGATGGTGCTTTGGGCGGGGACATGTTATAATCTCTATCCGGAGGTGGTTACTTTGTGCTGAGTCACGTGTACCTGCTTCACTCTGTCGTCTGCCCAGTGCCCCCCCCAAACCGAGCAACAGGGAGGAGAGATGGAGGAGGGGAGACTCTCCTCCCTGCTGGAAAGTCCTATCTTTGTGTAACGTTCACGGACAGGTCGTGATGGCGTCTTCTAGCTCGCCGGGTTACAGTAATGCGCAGACTCATGCTTCCAAACCCACGAAGACGGGAACACAGCTTTCCGCAAACCGTTTTATAATCTATGCTTTTATTCCTAATAAACTGCAGTTGTTAGCAAATATTTCTATACAGCCGTTAGATTTTGAATTTGAAACTGTTCCAACAGTTTGGTCTAGAACCACCTCACTGCGCGATTTATACGAAAAACAATCAAATTCCCGTTAATTTGAAATAAATCTTTTTTTAAACAAAAACGTCGATATTTGTATAATACAAGCTAGACTACTCTCTCGTTTTCTTCATTACTCACCATTTTTGTAGGTTGGATTCCCTGCTTCTCTCCGACACTAAAGAATCGGTTGAAGAAGGCAGTATTGAGGGAGAAGAGGAGCCGCCTATATTTATACACTTCTCAGGGGGCGGAGACACAGCGGCGGTTTTTTTCCTTCGGGAGCCGGCGGGAGCGAGCCATGGAGCGAACGTTGGGTAGTGCTGCATTCATGTACGACTTGAAATATTCCGACATCCGAAAGAACAGATTTTCATTATTGTTCTATTGAAAATCCAGAACCTTTTGAATTAAGATCAATTATCAATGTTTCATGGAGAATGTCTAAAAAAGTGTGTTGTATATTTACACAATGCAAACGTTCTAGGCTTCTGTATATATCACCCTGAATTGTAAAAGGAATGGAAATATTGACATTTATTTCTAATATTAACAACAAACCAGCTGAACATTTGCTACTTAATATTTATAATATCAAAAGCTACTACAAGTTTGTTCTCATTGTATTTTAACCTGAGAATACACAAAAAATGTCTTATTTGCGATCTGGAGGCGAATGTAGTAGAAGCCCCTGAAGGCAGCATGACTCAAATAAGGAAGCAGTTTCTCTCTCTCGCTCTCGCTCTCGCTCTCTCTCTACATCTATTCATTGTAATTCATGACAGAGTAAAGAGAACCCTGAACGTATCTGTTTGTGCAAAAAGCTATTAATTAAAAAAAAACTGAAACCTATTCCCAGCACTACTAAACACTCCTGGTTTAATCCTGAGGTAATTATGTTATATAAGGCATTGCTCATGCTGTGTGGAGGAATTAAAGCTTACATGTTTAGTGCTTATCAAGGAGGTGAAAGGAGTTTATGTAGTGTGTTAGCCAAGTGATTTGTTGTGTTACACACTGACCACTGGGAATATATTTCAGTTAATTATTTCAGGACAAAAAGATTATTGACACTCATTTTCTTTGAATCTCCCTTTACAGTAACATGACTTTTACAGATCATTAAAGGGCTTCTCATATTTTAATATTATTGTAACTGTAGTGTATTTTTATTTATTTTTATTATGTGTATATGTGTATACGTATGCATTGGTAATAAGTGTTCTTTTTGAGTCATAAACCTCATATTATCAGGGAATGGCGAGATAGTATTGTTTCTATTTGTAAATTGTCTATGTGTTTTGTTTGTGAAGCACTTTGAGCGTACTCAATTTGAACAGGAGTATTTTCTCCATAAAATCCAATGTTTTCTACTTTCTTGCCTCGGACGAGAGCCATTTCTAAACAGAGGCCATACAATGTTAAAACAGAGCTCTATTGTTATCCAGCATTGGATAACACTTTAAGGGACACTCGGGTAAATATGATAATTAAAAATAAAACGCCATGAACGAAATAATGAGCCTCTCAGTAAGATAAAAGACCAAAGCAATTAATACGATAAAATATAAAAACAATAAAAAAAAATAATAATCAAAATGATCAAAAGACCAACTTGAGAATGTCGCTAATCAAATTGGAGTAACTAAGTAGATTAACTCAAGTACCGTACTTAAGTACACTTTAAAGGTACTTGTACTTTACCTGAGTATTTCCATTTGATGCTACTTCTCACTTTTATTCCTTTGCAATTCAGAGGTAAATACATGTGCTTTTACTCCACTGCATATATGTAATGCCGTAAGTGACTTTACAGATCTGGATGAATGATGTGAAATATAATCAAGTGTTAAATCAGACTTTAGTTCCACCTGGAGTAAATTCACAAGCTAGCCTGCAGTATACAAAGTGATTAAAACTAGCTGCACCTTTACCAGCTTTGAGAACACTTTAATGATCAATCATTATAAAACATATCATATATATTATTCTGGAATTAACCAATCTAGTTTTGGTACTTTAAGTTTATTTGATGCTTATACTTTTGTACTTTTACTTGAGTGACATTTTGATTACGGGTCTTTTACTGTAACACAGTATTCCTACACTCTGACTTCTACTTTTACACAAGATTACATTACATTACATTTAGCTGACGCTTTATCCAAAGCGACTTACAATAAGTGCGTTCGACCAACAAAATACAAAGTTGAAGAAAACAGAATCATATAAGAACATCAGGTTTCATAGAGCAAAAACATTTCTGCTACTCAGCTGGCTTTAGATAAGCCAGTCCTTTATTAGTGCATATAAGTGCTTTGTTAATAGTTCTATCGCTCGAAGTGGAGTCGAAAGAGATGAGTTTTCAGTCTGCGCCGGAAGGTGTGTAAGCTTTCTGCTGTCCTGATGTCAATGGGGAGCTCATTCCACCATTTTGGAGCCAGGATAGCAAACCCACGTGTTTTTGCTGATGGGAACTTGGGTCCCCTTCGCAGCGATGGTGCAGCGAGCCGTTTGGCTGATGCAGAGCGAAGTGCACGTGCTGGGGTGTGCGGGTTAACCATGTCCTGGATGTAGGAAGGGCCAGATCCATTTGCAGCATAGTACGCAAGTACCATTGTCTTGAAGTGGATTCTAGCAGTTATCGGAAGCCAGTGAAGGGAGCGGAGGAGCGGCGTGGTGTGGGAGAATTTAGGAAGGTTAAAGACCAGACGAGCCGCTGCATTCTGGATGAGCTGCAGAGGTCGGATGGCACATGCAGGTAGACCAGCCAGGAGGGAGTTGCAGTAGTCTAGGCGTGAGGTGACGAGAGCCTGGACCAGAACCTGCGTCGCTTTCTGGGTCAGCTGGGGACGCATCCTCCTGAAGTTGTAAAGCGTGTATCTGCAGCAGCGAGTTGTAGCAGCGATGTTTGCAGGGGAAACAACAGAGGTGCCGATGTTGATTGTCAGGTCAAGAGTGGGACAATCTTTTCCCGGAAGGAAAAGCAGTTCAGTCTTGTCAAGGTTGAGCTTGAGGTGGTGAGCAGACATCCACTGAGAGATGTCAGCTAGACAAGCAGAGATGCGTGCGACGACCTGGGTCTCTGAGCGGGGAACGGACATAATTAATTGGGTGTCGTCAGCGTAGCAGTGGTATGAAAAACCATGCGGGCTAATGACTGATCCGAGCGAGTTTGTGTACAAGGAGAAGAGGAGGGGACCAAGAACAGAGCCCTGAGGGACCCCTGTAGTTAATTGACAAGGGTCGGACTCGGACCCTCTCCAAGTTACCCTGTAGGTGCGGTCTTTGAGGTATGAGGTGAGGAGGGAAAGTGCAGAGCCTGAAACTCCAAGTTCTTGGAGAGTGCGAAGGAGGATCTGATGGTTCACCGTGTCGAATGCAGCGGACAGGTCCAACAGGATGATGACAGAGGAGAGGAATGCTGCTTTGGCAGTGTGCAGTTCCTCAGTGACAGCAAGGAGGGCAGTTTCTGTGGAGTGACCTGCCTCCTGGCGGTCCAGGAGGGAGGAGAAGATGGAAAATAGTTTTTTGGAATAGGATAGAATAGATCTCAGTACTTCTCTCACCTCTGCAAATAATACAAGTAAAAACCTATCAATTAAATAAAACATATATATTAAATAGAACACATACAAATAAATAAAGATTAAAAGACCATTTGGTGTCAGTCACACCTCAATTTTGGCTTTTGGTTATAGGTAGAAATGGACTTGTGTCGCCATCTGCTGTCTGAACCGTGCCCCTGCTGTGGATTCAACACCAGGTTGCTAATTCTCTAATAAAACAAGATACGTTTATGTAACTGTAACGTGTACAATGACATGTCTTTTTACGTAAGCCTGTGGATGCCTAATTCAGAATAAAAACGACTTATAACAGTCTAAGTTATTCTGTTTTATATATATTGTATATTCTATAGTTGGTACATATTTTGGTACCACTTTACAATGACACTACCCTTATAAAGGATTCATAAAGGGTTTATAATTAGGTTATACATTAGGTTGTAAACACTTTATTAATCATTAAGAAACATTATAAACCGGTTCTAACATAGTTTTCATACATCAATACAGGCTCACTATTTGGCAAGATGACTAAGCCTTATATTGGTTACTTAGCGAGAATCAACTCAGTGAACAACAGACACCAAGGATGCTGGCTGATGAAGAAGACAAAGTAAGCTAGGTAGCCAGTATAAGACTTAGCAGGACAGATAAATGTGGGCTCACTGTTTGGCAAGCAACCGGTCACAGTTGCCCTGTTTATCTCACGTATTGAAAATTTATAAAGTGTTCACAACCTAATTAATTAATGAATTACAAACTATTCGTAAACCCTTTATACGGGTTGTCTTATTGTAAAGTGGTACCCCCATGGCATAGTTCTACGGCCTTGGGTATTGCTGCTATCTCTCTTAAGGAGGAGCAGCTTGGGCGCATTGTTGTTGCCAGTCTATGACAGAGCACAAGCCGCCATGAGGTAGTTTACTGTTCAGGGACGTAGGTTCCCTGGCGCACATTCTTTTCTATGGACGAGAGCTCTAGTTAGATTCAGGGTCCATAATTGTTTAGTCTCACTGATAAAGAATGTTGATTATTACACTCTGAAGTTAAAACCTCGAGCTGCAGAAGAGTTCTTCAGAATTGGTTTGGCAACCGCTGTGTCAACTCTCCGGCCGTAACTCCAAATAAACCGTCAGTGTTTGCCATCAAAGCTCCAGCATTCCTCGTGTCTCTCTGAGTCCTGTTTCCAATTGTTTCAGAAGTTTCCCCCACAGTACCCATCTTTTTGTGTTTGTTATATTATTATATTTGTAACTCATGTGCAATGCGTTGTTGCTGTAAGGAGACCATTTCATTTGGGATCAACAAAGTACATCCATGTGAAACAGTCATACAAAATAGATCCATATCAGGAAAGTAATGCTGTATATGCCTATGCACACTGAATGAAATAATAAAGTGGCCTGTGTAAACATTACATGAAAGCAAAAGAGACTAATGGCAATACCCTGCTGTTAAAGTCCCTGTGATAGTTGAATGTGTCTTCAGAGAAGAAAAACACTTTTTGATTTGTCAATGTTCTCATCATTAAGGTGTTTTATAGCTTATTAACAATCTCACGATCTCAGGAGGAGAACGTGATCACAAATGATGAGATACCTGAGGATAGCACTCCGCTCTGCATCAGCCAAACGGCTCACTGCACCCTCGCTGCGAGGGGGACCCAAGTTCCCATCAGCAAAAACACGTGGGTTTGCTATCCTGGCTCCAAAATGGTGGAATGAGCTCCCCATTGACATCAGGACAGCAGAAAGCTTACACACCTTCCGGGGGAGACTGAAAACTCATCTCTTTAAACTCCACCTCGAGCGATAGAACTATTAACAAAGCACTTATACTAATAAAGGACTGGCTTACCAAAAGCCAGTTGAGTAGCACTTGAAATGTTTTTCCTCTATAAAACCTGATGTACTTTTATGATTCTGTCTTCTTCAAGTTTGTATTTTGTTGGTCGAATGCACTTATTGTGAGTCGCTTTGGATAAAAGCTTCAGCTAAATTAACTGTAATGATAGAGGGAAAGAAAGGCCAGAGCAGATGCTGATCAATGTAAGATAATACACAGAAATATGCTCACAAACGGCACGAGCCACATCCTTTTAGAGTATTTATCTCTACTGCCTGTATTATATTCCTATTACCTTGAAATGTGCATTAAATACACTATTTTTATTTGAAAAAAGCTTGTTTCAGTCTTTTTAGCAGTACAAGGAGGATTTTAGGTTTTAGGAGGATATTTACAACAAAGCTGCGTTAGTTGGTTTTTCCCACACACTGTCATTTAAGATATTAAATTACCAAGTACTAATCCCTTAAATAGACCTGAATATGGCATTTACACATTAAGGAATAAACAACTGACACTATTTGGTTAGAGTCTGAAGCAATATGACACCTTTTGTACATGTTGACACACATTTCTGACAAGCCTACAGCATTTTGTGTTCCGTCATTTAGGATTTTAGGCTACATCATTTGCTGACGTTTGAAAAGACATTTGCATTCGAGTTAAGTCATATAAGAACATTTAGTTTTAGGCATGAGCTTGCACTAACTTCCTTAAAGCAAATGTGTGTCTGTAGTTTGGGTTTAACTCGATTCTAATTATTTTGACTGGAATTGAACAAGCAATAAGATTTGCCAAAATATATTGAAATCATTTCATTGATTCATTGGGGTTATTTTTCTGTACCAGACCGGGCTTCTTTGCAGCTTCACAACACGTTCAGATATTTTATCATAGCCTTTACCAAACTGCCCTTAATGTAATTTGAATATTGCACAAGTCCATATTGTTTTTTTTAACAAAATGTAAAGTAATTGTGCATCCCTACAGTTCAGTATGTTTTGAGTGGTCAGGTTTTGAAAGCACCTTCATACCCTGTAAACTGAATATGTACTTATGTTAGTTCCAGGTTAAAGTCCAAAATCCTTCACTGCCAACAGGATTTTAAGAAGCCCCGAGGGGAGACACCAAGCTGCTGAAGTCAACAGTCTACTGAATGTTGTTTTGTGGAATAAATCCAAATGACTCTCTGTAATGGCATCTACATATTACACATGTATAGTGTCATCATCTTTGTATTGTGACTCACGGGTTCATTAATGTATTAACTCAATAAGCAGCTACCTGTGGAATACAATGAAAATGGTTATGCCTAAAAAGGTGATCTGACCACTTTGAGTTTAACACATGGTTCTATAGAGACTGAAACATCTGGATTTAAGGGTTAAGGATTCAAAGTCATCTATAGTATAGAGATTTTAAGTTAGTCGATACTTTTAATCATTGAAGTTAGCCTTTGTCTTGACTGGAAATCTGCCATTTAACAAGCCATTTTAAAAATTCTTTATTTCACTAGTTTAACAAATGTGCTGCATTAATGAAGGTTAACACTATATAATTTTTTTTTAATTAAATATCTGGTTCATCTTCCTATAAGATGTGAATGTTTATATACCCCTCTGATTTTCCTGCAAGAAACATGTCTTGTGTACTTTTCGAATGTTCTTTTAGCTTTTCAATAACGGTTGGAAGACACATTCACCTTGAAATAAACTCATTTAATGGAAGACAATAGTCAAACGTCATGAAGAGCTGAAGTTGTTGGGCGTCTGGTTGGGAAGGAGGAACAGTCCATTTCTTTAGAAGCATTTGCGGTGGACGATGGAGGGGCCGGACTCATCATACTCCTGCTTGCTGATCCACATCTGCTGGAAGGTGGACAGAGAGGCCAGGATGGAGCCTCCGATCCAGACGGAGTATTTACGCTCTGGTGGGGCAATGATCTGCAGAGACAAGGGGAAGATGCATTAGACACCATTTCTTCTTGCATTCATCCGACTCAAACAGAGCAGTATGTAACTCTGCTGGCTGGGCAGAGGCTCAGCTCACCTTGATCTTCATGGTGGATGGGGCCAGGGCGGTGATCTCCTTCTGCATTCTGTCAGCGATGCCGGGGTACATGGTGGTACCTCCGGACAGCACGGTGTTGGCGTACAGATCCTTACGGATATCGACGTCACACTTCATGATGCCGTTGTAGGTGGTCTCGTGGATTCCGCAAGACTCCATACCTGAGGGCAGAATCAAAACACGGGTTAGCAAGTGTAGCTGCAGGATAACTAGAAGGGGTTTTCCCTTAGTTTTAGGGATGTAGTGCAGGTTATGTTAAGTTGGTAACTCACCGAGGAAGGATGGCTGGAAGATGGCCTCTGGGCAACGGAACCTCTCGTTTCCGATGGTGATGACCTGACCGTCGGGAAGCTCGTAGCTCTTCTCCAGGGAGGAGGAGGAGGCAGCGGTGCCCATCTCCTGCTCGAAGTCCAGGGCGACGTAGCACAGCTTCTCCTTGATGTCACGCACGATTTCCCTCTCAGCTGTGGTGGTGAAGGAGTAGCCACGCTCCGTCAGGATCTTCATGAGGTAGTCTGTGAGGTCGCGGCCAGCCAAATCCAGACGGAGGATGGCGTGGGGCAGGGCGTAACCCTCATAGATGGGCACTGTGTGGGTCACACCATCACCGGAATCCATGACGATGCCAGTGGTACGACCAGAGGCGTACAGGGACAGCACAGCCTGGATGGCAACGTACATGGCGGGGGTGTTGAAGGTCTCGAACATGATCTGTAGAATGAAAAGAGAACACGTTAATAATCAATCACAATAAAAAAGTACTTAACTTCTGTGGCCACTGCACTCACTACATGCATTATTGTGTGAGGCTAAGATTAAAGTTAGTAGAGAAACAAAGTGCACAAAGTCAGCATTCCTTCACACTTGTGCATGTCAGATGTCTATTAAAGTAGTGTCGATTTAATAACTCGGCTACACAAGTGCAGATAAAAGGCACACAGTCAAGAGAGACCTGTTGATGATAGATCATCTTATAGCAGACAAGTCCTGGAGGAGAGGGGGAGGAAGGAGCAGGTGAGAATGGAATGGAGGGAAACCCAGGAAGAAATGATGCTACGAGTTAAAAAGCTAATAATACGAGATAAGCTAAGGATGCTACATTCTGTGTGTGCTAAAGTTAAGGGTGTGTACCTGGGTCATCTTCTCCCTGTTGGCTTTGGGGTTCAGGGGGGCCTCTGTGAGCAGGACGGGGTGCTCCTCGGGGGCAACTCTCAGCTCGTTGTAGAAGGTGTGATGCCAGATCTTCTCCATGTCATCCCAGTTGGTCACAATACCGTGCTCAATGGGGTACTTCAGAGTCAGGATACCCCTCTTGCTCTGGGCTTCATCACCAACGTAGCTGTCCTTCTGTCCCATACCGACCATCACACCCTGGAATCAAGACATCAGAGATGGTTAGATTATATATTCTGCACTAAAACATGGATATACATACAGTTTACAAGTGCAAGTACAGGTGTTACTGTTTAACTGGTGGCGTGGGGAACTCGTGATATTCTGTAACGGTACGGATGTGTCAGGGGCGTGTACTTTGAGTGTTTGGCTGGATAGGAACACTTTGATGCACATTCAGTACCAGTGTGGGAGGTTGTGGTTGCGATGCAGATATCCGGACACGTACAGCGAGGACTACAAAATGACAATGAGGTGACTGGGAATGTCTGTTCAAAACATTGCATGATTGAATAAATCATTTAAACCAGTTATTTTTGCCAGACTTATTACTGAATATCTTTCTTAATGTGATACCAAGTCCACCTGAGACCCGTGTACACCTTCAGACAGCCTACAAGTGAAGCACACGTAATTTACTCAGTTTGAAAGCAGTGTGGAGAAGTCTTCAGCTGTGATCGGCCCAGGTTAAATTGTGATACGACTTCTGTTCTGTGGCCATCTACCAGCGATCATGTTTAATATTAAAGACTACACACACACACACACACGTATCCCTTATCAAAACAGTATTCAGCACTTATCCAGATAAGATGCGACCGTTTACTTGGTTAACTTTCTTTTTGCATCGATACAGCGACACAAACCGAATGAAGAGGATACTCACCCACGTTGAGAACTACAAACACATATATTCATAATGTTTACTCTGCTGTGAACATGTTTTAGTTTCCATCTTAACATTTATGCTTTTTTCTTTGTGGTCTTTTGTATCTATTTCTGTGCAACTTGGTAATATTAATATGAATTCCTTGTTATTGTTGTCTTTCCATCTGTTGGTGATGATTATACGACATAATGCCAACTACATGGCCTGATTTGCATATTTTATATCATATAACTTAATGTCTGCACTGGAATACATTAATGTATCTGTATTTTTTTAATCCTCTAGAGCAGAGAGAGGAGCTGTGGATTATGGTTATTGATGAATGCATCAGTGTTTCTTAGGGTCAAAAACACTAAAGTTGTTTAGTTTATTTAATAAAAGAGCAGATGTCCAATGTGAAAAGTGACAGTAGATATAGTTAGTTGCATTATAGGCCTATATAAAAAATATTTGTACATTGAAACGCCTTGAATTTCAGGGTGGGTGCGGGGCTCCGTTGGCGGGGCTCCGTTGTAATTTTGTAGTCCTCGCTGTACGCGTCCGGATATCGGCATCGAAACCAAAATCTCACACACTGGTACTGAATGTGCATCAAAGTGTTCCTATCCAGCCAAATATACCGAAAGATGAATGTAAACGACAGAAGAAGAGATCGAAATGTGTATTTCCTGGTTATTCGACAATGGCTCCTCAAAGTACACGCCCCTGACACATTCGTACCGTTATAGAATATCACCAGTTCCCCGCCCCACCAGTTAAACGGTAACACAGGCACATAAATACATGCGATGTATTGCTTTGCGTGTCTGTTTACTTCTATATTTGTACTTATTTAGGTCTTTACCGCAACACATGAATTTCCCCTATAGGGACTGATAAAGGATCATCGTGTGTACTGATTGACTGGCTGGTTATACATCTCATATGCAAATGCTTATCAAGTCTAAAATGTCTCTATTCTTTTGGAGCTCAATGCCTCACCTGATGCCTGGGGCGGCCTACGATGGAGGGGAAGACAGCACGAGGAGCGTCGTCTCCGGCGAATCCGGCTTTGCACATACCGGATCCGTTGTCAACAACCAGTGCGGCGATTTCATCTTCCATGGCTGAACTGTTGAGGAAAAAAGAAACAACGGTGAAGTATCAATTGCAATATGGCACTACTATTAAAAAAACAAAGCTGCGTTGGTTGGTTTGTACCTTACACACGGGCCGTTTCTCAATGTCGAATAAACCAGCTGCTGCAGAGCCACTATCTCAAGTATACTGCGTCATCGAGTGGCGCCGAAGGACTTTTAAGGCCCAATCCCAAACCACGCCCTACACCCTACCCCTACACACTCCCCCTCCGTGACGGAGTGAACTCCGTGGACCACTCGCAGCTCAATCCTGTCAGATGGAGGGAGTAAATACAGCGGCAAGCTTTGGGACAAACTCCCCTCTCTCCGGCAGAAACAGGAAATGCCGTAACTGTAACGGTTTCAAATCAGCATCTGTTAGACAAAACATTTAAATTAATAACTAAAATAAAACTCCAAACATCTGTAATTGTGTTTTTGTAATGCACTTTTAGTTTTAAACCACATTTTTATAAGCTTCTTCGTTTTTGCAACAGTCTGTAAATATACACAACTTTATAATAAAATGCACACATTTACCTTTTTCTAGACTAAACACAGGTATGAACCTAAGTTAAAAAAATATGAGGTTATCATGGGTTGTTAACATCGCAGTTTATCAGTGGATGTTTGCTGGAACTACTCGTACACAGCGTGTTTCCTGACGGACACACACAGTAGTGATGGGAATTATGGCTCTTTGAAGGGAGCCGGAATTTATGGCTCATTTAATTTCAAAGAGCCGTTCATGAGAGCCGTTTTTTTAAAAAGGGGGCGGGGTAACTAGGTTTATCTGCGAAATAATCACCAGGATAATGATTGACTGTGTTGCCAGACCCAGAGCCATATATGGCGCTGGCCAGACCCAGAGCCATAGAGAGAAGAGTTACGACAGCAGAGGACCAAAATGCTTGATCGTCACGTGGTTCAGGGAGACTCAATAGTTCCCCGGAAGTTCGTGGTGGGACATTTGAATGCATGATTACCGGAGATAGAACTACGATTTTTGGTAATAAGTAGTGAATAAAGGTTTTGATTTGCAATAGTTATACAACATATCGATGCGTATGTAGTTACATCAATATTTGAAAAAGTTAAATTTGCTAATATTTGAGGATTAAGATAAAATAAGAAGTACTTTATTGATACCAATTTGGGAAATGTTTGCTTTGCAGCAGCAAAAGACAAGGCATTGTACATAAGACAGTTAAAAGACTAGAATTAAACAATCGAAAATGTAAACATCTCAAATAGAAATAAAATAGCAGAAAAATATACATAGTGTGAACAGCTATCTTACCTGTTAACATATGTATATGTTAGGCTAACGTTGCCTTGGTTAAAGAGCCTGTTGCTGTTGTTTATTGCTTTGACTTGTTTAAAACAAATATTATCTTCTTAAACTTGAATGGTAGTCAGGAGCATCACTTCCTAATGTTTGATATATTTAGAGGGAGGGAAGGAAGGTTTAACAATTCAGATTTAGATTCATTTCTACAATTTCTTTAATTCATGGTGGTTTCAGTAATCCCCTGGTAATTGAGGACATGAGTAATCTAAATGTGTAATGTCTTCTTTATGACTTTCAGAAAGGACAGGAGACCGACAGGTGCCTATCAATGATTGTCAACTGACAGTAAATAAATGGAATTCAATAAACATTGAATAGCATGCATGCAGTTTGTCTGTGCCTTTTCCTCCGTGTTGTCCGACATCTCCCCCATGGTTTGCTGTGCTGCCTGGGGATGCTCCAATCGCTCAGAGAAAGGAGCATGGATGTAAGGTTTCCCCACTGACACAGAGAGGAGGAAAGAATGGCTGGCTCAAGTCAGCAGGAGCAATTTAACTATCACAAAAGACAACAACAGCAACAACATATGTGAGGTAATCATATTTTTCACAAAACGAAGCCCACACCATTGGGAAGCTTAACGTCTGTTTAATAAAAATAAGGAACAGGGAGAGGCTTGCAAAGCTCTGGGAGTTGAGACTCAGGTGCAGGGTGAGGGTCTCATTGCAGGTCTTCAGGCTCCATTGAATCCCCCTGGGGTTCTTGTGCTGAAAGAGGGAGACAGGAGAAAGGGTTAGATACATCTAGCAACCTAGAGGATGGGAAATTGCTGACCTATTTTAAACGTACCTTGTGTTTTCACTCTCACTTAAGTCCCTCTCCCTTTGCCATCAATCCAACATCAGCTGAGCTGCAACATAATACAGACAGGTAATAATCAACAGAATCACAAAGACATAATATGACTCTGCTAAAAACACTCACCCATAAATTATGTTTTTGTTTACTGTTTAGAAGTCTCAAATATCCACTCTAAATCCATATCAATAGCGATGTATCACAACATAGCTCTCTTCCTTATTATTGTGTAACGTTAACTATATTACTAGCTTAAACTCCAAAATGGATATCCTCATTTCACCACCTCCACCCACTACAATCACACACGCCCCAATGTTATATTTTACTAATACTCCTCCACCCCGGATAAAAGCACCTTAAGAAGCCCCTTTTCTCTAATTCAACTAAAAATTAATTTCATTTCATTTCAAACCTTTATTTATACAGATAAAATCCCATTGAGATCATTGATCTATTTTCCAAGGGAGACCTGCTCAAGTAGTTCCACATGAAACATAAACAGAACAACAAAAGGACATCATACAGCATCATTTACATAATGATCCACATAAACAGGTACCAATAGCTTCCGATTGAGTAGCATCCAACCAAGCTTTAAAAACATTTAGTGGAACCAGATTGTTCAGTTTCCATTTAATTTGCAGACTATTCCAGGACAGAGGAGCTGCATCTAAAAGCTGTCTTCCCTAAGACAGTCCTAGCAGTTGGCACATTTAATAAAACCACAGCATGCTATCTCAGGCAGTAGCCACTTACAATTCTCCGTGAGATCAGGGAGCAGATATAGGATGGAAGTTTCCCTAACATGGATATAAAAATGTACCAGTGACTGAGCCTCAGTTAGTGAAAGCAAACCAGCCCTTGCATACAGGGTACAGTGATGGGTTAATGCTTTACAGTTGGTCACAAATCTCAGTGCACTGTGATACGCAGCATCTAACTTGACCAGGCAATTGGCAGGTGCATTCATATACATCAAATCACCATAGGTAAAAAGGTCACAGTGACTTTTCCTGGCCTCAAGTGAGAAACAGGACTTGTTTCTGAAAAAGAAACCTAGCCTAACCCTCAGTTTTTTTAGCAGGTTATTGACATGAAGTTTAAAAGAGAGACAATCATCAAGCCAGATACCAAGGTATTTGTAACAGGCAACAACTTCAAGTTTTGTTCCTTGTGTAGTTACAATATCTAAAACAGGCTCTGGTGTCTTTTTTGCTTTTGAAAAGAGCATTACCTTGGTTTTATCCACATTTAAAAGAAGCTTTAATTCAGAGAGCTGAGTCTGAATAATGTTAAAAACAGCCTGTAATTTAACAACAGCCTCCTTAATGGTGGGACCTGCACAATACATCACAGTATCATCCCCATAAAAATGTAAAGTAGCTTCATCCACATTATCACCTACGCTGTTAATATATATGGAGAATAAAAGAAATTAAATCAGATGACTGGCCAATGCCCGCACTTGAGCTGTGTGTACACAGAGAAAAAAGGGAGAGAATCGGACGTTCAATGAGGACAATTATGTCCGTACGGAGCGCTAAACTTCAGCGTCTATTTTGCTGGCCATGTCTTCTTTTTGACAAGGATTCGTGCTCCCTGAACAATCCGTGGGCAACTTCAGGATTCATCGACCTTGCCAACCTGTCACGGGCAATTGAGAGGCACGGTAAATCCAAAAATCACATAGATTGTGTGATTGTCTGCAGACATTAAGTAAAATGCTTAAATTAATAAGGAGAGAGTTTCAGCTGGAGAGTGCATGCGGACCTTTCGGTCAGATAACAGGCGTGTGCAATTCCTGCATCTGTGTGATACAAATGTGTCTAAAATGATACCGGGCGCTGTAATCACTCATCTGGTTACGTTATTGACCCAACCGAAAAAATGGGCTTCCCCTACATTTTTCCCCAACTCCACAGCTCTGCCAGCCTTGGCGCTAACTTCCGGGGAATGATTGAGAGGCTCCACGATCCGCCATTGCTGTAAAAAAGTGGTCCATTGGAGTGAGCGTAACTCTTCTATTAAATGGCTCTGGGTCTGGCAACACAGTCAATCATTATCCTGGTGATTATTTCGCAGATAAACCTAGTTACCCCGCCCCCTTTAAAAAAAACGGCTCTTATGAACGGCTCTTTGAAATGAACAGAGCCATAAGATCCGGCTCCCTTCAAAGAGTCATAATTCCCATCACTACTGTGTGTGTCCGTCAGGAAACACGCTGTGTACAAGTAGTTCCAGCAAACATCCACTGATAAACTGCGATGTTAACAACCCATGATAACCACATATTTTTTTAACATAGGTTCATACCTGTGTTTAGTCTAGAAAAAGGTAAATGTGTGCATTTTATTATAAAGTTGTTTATATTTACAGACTGTTGCAAAAACTAAGAAGCTTATAAAAATGAGGTTTAAAACTAAAAGAGCTTTACAAAAACACAATTACAGATGTTTGTAGTTTTATTTTAGTTATTAATTTAAATGTTTTGTCTAAGAGATGTTGATTTGAAACCGTTACAGTTACGGCATTTCCTGTTTCTGCCGGAGAGAGGGGAGTTTGTCCCAAAGCTTTCCGCTGTATTTACTCCCTCCATCTGACAGGAGGAGCCTCGTTGAGCTGCGAGTGGTCCACGGAGTTCACTCCGTCACGGAGGGGGAGTGTGTAGGCCGGGGGTAGGGTGTTGGGATGGGAATTTGAAAGTAATTGTATATTCAAATATTCGACCTCCTAAAAAACGGTTAACCGGTTAACCGAAATGTAAATATCCTATATAAAAAAAATTGGGTAAAAAAATATTTCCACACATTACTCCTTTTTGACGCCATGTCTGTTGTGTAGGACTCTTCTTGGAGTGTAAATAATTACCGGACTATGACTGGTAAAATATGTTGAATACTGGCAAAACTAAATCTCTCCTGTCAAAATGTCTATGCACTTAGTTTGCCGCCACACACGGTTGCCAAGCAGCGCTTATTGTTGTTTAGGCTGGCCACTCATGTGTCGCGAGTGTTGACAGGGGGCGGGGGAGCACGCTCATGAACTGTTAGCGCCTGAACCTCAACGGCTGCGGAGCTCATTTGCGCCACATTTGGGCTTAAAATGAGGTTTGAGTCTGCGTGATCTGCGTGTAGGGAGGGGCAGCAGCCATATATTTGGCTAGAACTAGCTAGATCTGATGGATTTGGACATAAACACGAGTGAAGTATAACCGGACGCGAGAGAGAGAGATCAGCAGCTCTGCCTGCATTTAGCTATGGCTCTGTCGTATTCATTGAATTATTCAATTTGATAATATATAATCAACTTGGGTCACCAGACCCTCCTTCCACCCGCACACTAACCACCTTTCCCCCTCTCTCGCCAACTGAGGTTCTTAACCTCATTACCTCTGCCCGCCCTACCACCGGTCCTCTGGACCATATCCCTTCAAACCTCCTTCAGACTATCGCTCCTGATATTCTACCGTTTCTCACCCATTTCATCAACACTTCTCTAACTTCTGGTCACTTTCCAAACAGTCTCAAGGAGGCAAGAGTAAACCCTCTCCTAAAGAAACCCACTCTCAACCCGTCTGATGTTATAAACTACAGGCCTGTCTCTCTCCTCCCGTTCCTGTCTAAAACACTTGAACGCGCTGTCTTTAAACAACTCTCCTGTTATCTCCATCAGAACAACCTTCTGGATCCGCACCAGTCTGGTTTCAAGGCAGGTCACTCCACAGAAACTGTCCTCCTTGCTGTCACTGAGGAACTGCACCCTGCTAAAGCAGCCTCCCTCTCCTCTGTCATCATCCTGTTGGACCTGTCTGCTGCATTCGACACGGTGAACCATCAGATCCTCCTTCGCACTCTCCAAGAACTTGGAGTTTCAGGCTCTGCACTTTCCCTCCTCACCTCATACCTCAAAGACTGTACCTACAGGGTAACTGGGAGAGGGTCAGAGTCAGACCCTTGTCAATTAACTACAGGGGTCCCTCAGGGCTCTGTTCTTGGTCCCCTCCTCCATCTCCATCGCTACTTAAAAACACAGTATCGTAGAGCCGATGAACACACTTTGAAGAAGTCAGTGCAGTAGATTAAGACGGAGGAAATAAGGAGCTCTATTACACTGTAAAAATGTTTAAGTTTAGTGATTACGTCTCGGAGATCCCTTAATTACCCGTTGTCTCAAATAAGTAACCAACACTTTGCTGCATTAATTAATGTATACACAATATAGAAACATTTAAATATCTGGTTCATCTTCCTACAAGATGTGAATGTTTATATACCTGATTCTCCTGCAAGAAACGTGTTCTTTTAGCTTTTCAATAACGGTTGGAAGTCACATTCACCTTGAAATAAACTCATTTAATGGAAGACAAGAGTCAGATGTCATGTCGGAACACATGTGCACTTTATTGGGATTGTTTAGTCAGTGTACAGGTTGGCCCCACTGGTCTGGCACCCCATCACTGAGAGACCCCTTTGCCCCACCACCCCAGGGAATGAAACCTCCATCAGGGGGAAGAGGTCACGACTGGGTTTTGCATAACAAAAACAAAAAAAATTAAACAGGACCAAGATATGTTTAAGGCTGAAAGTACAAAAACCCAGACATAATTTACATACAAGCGATACTACAACCATGTTTAAGTATGCGCCAACCACTGGGCAGCCTTCACAGAGGTGAATACGTGTCTGAACAATGCAGTTAACATTTGGAATCATGTGTCTGAACAATGCAGTTAACAAACATTTGGAATGACTCAGAATACAAATGTAAATTTTTTTTAAGTCCCCAGATGCAACTGCAGAACCCTGGGGTGATAACCTAGCCAAAACATTACTGTCTCCTTCATCGTTCCAGTTTAAAATCCTGAGTCAAGCGCCAAAATAACTGAAGCCATGCCAATGAGTTGGTCGTCTAGGCTCTGCGCCTGAGTGTGTATGAGAAATGTGTGTGTGGTTGTTTTGCACAGAGCTGAAGTTGTTGGGGAGGGGGAAGGAGGAACAGTCTGTTTTTTTAGAAGCATTTGCGGTGGACGATGGAGGGGCCGGACTCATCATACTCCTGCTTGCTGATCCACATCTGCTGGAAGGTAGACAGAGAGGCCAGGATGGAGCCTCCGATCCAGACGGAGTATTTACGCTCTGGTGGGGCAATGATCTGCAGAGACAAGGGGAAGATGCATTAGACACCATTTCTTCTTGCATTCATCCGACTCAAACAGAGCAGTGTGTTACTCTGCTGGCTGGGCAGAGGCTCAGCTCACCTTGATCTTCATGGTGGATGGGGCCAGGGCGGTGATCTCCTTCTGCATCCTGTCAGCGATGCCGGGGTACATGGTGGTACCTCCGGACAGCACGGTGTTGGCGTACAGATCCTTACGGATATCGACGTCACACTTCATGATGCCGTTGTAGGTGGTCTCGTGGATTCCGCAAGACTCCATACCTGAGGGCAGAATCAAAACACGGGTTAGCAAGTGTAGCTGCAGGATAACTAGAAGGGGTTTTCCCTTAGTTTTAGGGATGTAGTGCAGGTTATGTTAAGTTGGTAACTCACCGAGGAAGGATGGCTGGAAGATGGCCTCTGGGCAACGGAACCTCTCGTTTCCGATGGTGATGACCTGACCATCGGGAAGCTCGTAGCTCTTCTCCAGGGAGGAGGAGGAGGCAGCGGTGCCCATCTCCTGCTCGAAGTCCAGGGCGACGTAGCACAGCTTCTCCTTGATGTCACGCACGATTTCCCTCTCAGCTGTGGTGGTGAAGGAGTAGCCACGCTCTGTCAGGATCTTCATGAGGTAGTCTGTGAGGTCGCGGCCAGCCAAATCCAGACGGAGGATGGCGTGGGGCAGGGCATAACCCTCATAGATGGGCACTGTGTGGGTCACACCATCACCGGAATCCATGACGATGCCAGTGGTACGACCAGAGGCGTATAGGGACAGCACAGCCTGGATGGCAACGTACATGGCGGGGGTGTTGAAGGTCTCGAACATGATCTGTAGAATGAAAAGAGAACACGTTAATAATCAATCACAATAAAAAAGTACTTAACTTCTGTGGCCACTGCACTCACTACATGCATTATTGTGTGAGGCTAAGATTAAAGTTAGTAGAGAAACAAAGTGCACAAAGTCAGCATTCCTTCACACTTGTGCATGTCAGATGTCTATTAAAGTAGTGCTGATTTAATAACTCGGCCTCACAAGTGCAGATAAAAAGGCACACAGTCAAGCGAGACCTGTTGATGATAGATCATCTTATAACAGACAAGTCCTGGAGGAGAGGGGGAGGAAGGAGCAGGTGAGAATGGAATGGAGGGAAACCCAGGAAGAAATTAGGCTACGAGTTAAATAGCTAATAATACGAGATAAGCTAAGTATGCTACATTCTGTGTGTGCTAAAGTTAAGGGTGTGTACCTGGGTCATCTTCTCCCTGTTGGCTTTGGGGTTCAGGGGGGCCTCTGTGAGCAGGACGGGGTGCTCCTCGGGGGCAACTCTCAGCTCGTTGTAGAAGGTGTGATGCCAGATCTTCTCCATGTCATCCCAGTTGGTCACAATACCGTGTTCAATGGGGTACTTCAGGGTCAGGATACCCCTCTTGCTCTGGGCTTCATCACCAACGTAGCTGTCCTTCTGTCCCATACCGACCATCACACCCTGGAATCAAGACATCAGAGATGGTTAGATTATATATTCTGCACTAAAACATGGATATACATACAGTTTACAAGTCCAAGTACAGGTGTTACTGTTTAACTGGTGGCGCGGGGAACTCGTGATATTCTGTAACGGTACGGATGTGTCAGGGGCGTGTACTTTGAGGAGCCATTGTCAAATAACCAGGAAATACACTTTTCGATCGCTTCTTCTGTTGTTTACATTTATCTTTTGGTATATTTGGCTGGATAGGAACACTTTGATGCACATTCAGTACCAGTGTGGGAGGTTGTGGTTGCGATGCAGATATCCGGACGCGTACAGCGAAGACTACAAAATGACAATGAGGTGACTGGGAATGTCTTTTCAAAACATTGCATGCTTGATTAAATCATTTAAACCAGTTATTTTTGCCAGACTTATTACTGAATATCTTTCTTAATGTGATACCAAGTCCATCTGAGACCCGTTTACACCTTCTGACAGCCTACAAGTGAAGCACACGTAATTTACTCAGTTTGAAAGCAGTGTGGAGAAGTCTTCAGCTGTGATCCGCCCAGGTTAAATTGTGATACAACTTCTGTTCTGTGGCTATCTACCAGCGATCATGTTTAATATTAAACAATATTTTATACAAAATGTACACCACCCCAAATTGATCATGTTGTTGATCGTGCTACAAATGCGCTGTGAATAAAATTAGACTCTGTTGCTCCTTTGAAAAAGAACAAAATAAAACATAGATTAGCTCCATGGCATAATGCCGAAACCCGCAAAATAAAGCAAAAGTCTAGACAACTTGAAAGGATATGGCGTTCCACTAAACTTGAAGAATCTCGTTTAATTTGGCATATTACTCTCAATGAATATAAGAAAGCACTGCGTAAAGCGAGAGCAGCCTACTACTCTTCATTAATAGATGAGAATAAGAATAATGCAAGATTTCTTTTCAGCACTGTAGCCAGGCTGACAGAGAGCCACGGCTCCATTGAGCCTTCTATTCCCATAGCACTCAGTAGTAATGATTTTATGTTCTTTTTTAACGATAACATTGTTACTCTTAGAAACAAAATTAATGACCTCTTGCCTTTGACCAGTATAGTGTTATCAACAGCTCCCGGAAACGTAAGTTCTAATATTACACTAGATAGTAAACTAGAATGCTTTTCAGCCATAAACCTTGAACAATTACATTCAATGATTCTCTCTTCTAAACCATCAACGTGCATGTTAGACCCAATTCCAACTAAGCTGTTGAAGGAAGTTTTTCCATTAATTAGCACTTCTTTATTAAATATTATGAATATGTCTTTATTATCAGGCTATGTTCCACAATCATTCAAAGTAGCAGTGATAAAACCGCTTCTTAAAAAGCACAACCTCGATCCAGAGGTTTTAGCCAACTATAGACCCATTTCTAATCTTCCGTTCCTCTCAAAAATTCTTGAGAAAGCGGTCGCAAAACAGTTGTGTGATTACTTAAAAACAATGATTTATTTGAAGATTTTCAGTCTGGCTTTAGAACACATCATAGCACAGAGACAGCTCTGGTTAAAGTCACAAATGACATTCCAATAGCCTCAGACAAGGGACTTGTCTCTATTCTTGTTTTGCTCGATCTCAGTGCTGCATTTGATACTATTGATCATGATATCTTATTGCAAAGACTAGAGCACTTAGTTGGCATACAGGGAACTGCTTTTGGCTGGTTTAGGTCCTATCTATCTGAACGCTCTCAGTTTGTACGTGTTAACGATGAATCTTCCACGCAAACCAAAGTTAGCCATGGAGTGCCACAGGGCTCAGTGCTCGGACCTATTTCGTTCACATTATATATGCTTCCGTTAGGCAATATTATAAGGAATCATTCTGTACACTTTCATTGTTATGCGGATGATACTCAACTATATTTATCAATCAAGCCTGATGAAATTAATCATCTAAATAAAATGCAAGACTGCCTCAAGGACTTAAAAACGTGGATGACCTTAAACTTTTTGATGTTAAACACGACCAAAACTGAAGTTATTGTACTTGGCCCGAAGAATCTACGAAACAAATTATCTAAAGATATACTAACTATGGATGGCATTAATTTGGCCTCCAGTGAGACTGTAAGGAATCTTGGTGTTATATTTGATCAGGATTTATCCTTTAACGCCCACATAAAATCAATTTCAAGGACCGCCTACTTCCATCTACGTAACATTGCAAAAATCAGGCATATCTTGCCTCAAAACGATGCAGAGAAACTATTCCATGCATTTGTTACTTCTAGGCTGGATTATTGTAACTCTTTATTATCAGGGAGTACCAAGAAGTCAGTCAAGTCGCTTCAGCTGATTCAAAATGCTGCAGCTCGTGTACTAACCAGAGTTAGGAAAAGGGACCACATTACTCCTGTTCTGGCTGCCTTACACTGGCTCCCTATAGAACACAGGATAGAATTTAAAATTCTTCTCCTCGCCTACAAAGCCCTTAATGGGCAGGCGCCATCTTACCTTAAAGAACTCATTATACCCTACTGTCCTCCTAGGGCATTGCGTTCCAAGAATGCAGGGTTGTTGGTTGTTCCTAGAGTCTCTAAAAGTACAATGGGAGCCAGAGCCTTTTTTTGATCAAGCTCCACATTTGTGGAATCAGCTTCCAGTTTGTGTTCGGGCGACAGACACCCTATCCATTTTTAAGAGTGCGCTTAAGACCTTCCTTTTTGATAAAGCTTATAGTTAGGGCTGATTAGATATAGGCTTAGTTTGTCGGGGGACATCTTACTTCTTCCTTCTCTCTGTCTGTACCTGTGTACTCTCATGTTCCGATTAACCCAGCTTCCCCAAATGTCTTTCTTTTTGGTGTCTATATACGCCGGGATCCGGAGTCATGGATGATCCTGCGGTCCTGTGTCCTGGATCGCGAGCCCTGGATCGCGAGTCGTGGCTGTGGTCCTGGATCATCGGTCCTGGATGGATATCCTCGTGGATTCATCTTCCTATTATACACACATGCATTTCCAAACATTTGGACTACCTATGTTGCAAATGTATTATCTTTTCAATTCACACACGGCATCTATTGCACGTCTGTCCGTCCTGGGAGAGGGATCCCTCCTCTGTTGCTCTCCCTGAGGTTTCTCCCATTTTTCCCCTTTAAACTGGGTTTTCTTTGGAAGTTTTTCCTTGTACGATGTGAGGGTCTAAGGACAGAGGGTGTCGTATTGTCATACTGATATTCTGTACAAACTGTGAAGACCACTGAGACAAATGTAACATTTGTGATATTGGGCTGTATAAATAAATATTGATTGATTGATTGATTAAAGACTACACACGCATGTATCCCTTATCAAAACAGTATTCTGCACTTTGCAGCACTTATCCAGATAAGATGTGACTGTTTACTTGCTTAACTTTCATTATGCATCGATACAGCGACACAAACCGAAAGAAGAGGATTCTCACCCACGTTGAGAACTACAAACACATATATTCATAATGTTTACTCTGCTGTGAACATGTTTTAGTTTCTATCTTAACGTTTATGCTTTTATCTTTGTGGTCTTTTGTATCTATTTCTGTGTAACTTGGTAATAATAATAATAATATGAATTCCTTGTTATTGTCGTCTTTCCATCTGTTGGTGATGATTATACTACATAATGCCAACTACATGGCCTGATTTGCATATTTTATATTTATATCATATAACTTCATGTCTGCACTGGAATACATTTATGTATCTGTATTTTTTTTAATCCTCTAGAGCAGAGAGGGAGCTGTGGATTATTGTTATTGATGAATGCATCAGTGTTTCTTAGGGTCAAAAACACTAAACTCACAACTTCAAATTAAAGTGTTTAGTTTATTTAATAAAAGAGCAGATGTCCAATGTGAAAAGTGACAGTAGATATAGTTAGTTGCATTATATATAAAAAATATTTGAACTAAACACCTTGAATTTCAGGGTGGGTGCGGGGCTCCGTTGGCGGGGCTCCGTTGTAATTTTGTAGTCCTCGCTGTACGCGTCCGGATATCGGCATCGCAACCACAACCTCACACACTGGTACTGAATGTGCATCAAAGTGTTCCTATCCAGCCAAATATACCGAAAGATGAATGTAAACGACAGAAGAAGCGATCGAAATGTGTATTTCCTGGTTATTCTACAATGGCTCCTCAAAGTACACGCCCCTGACACATTCGTACGGTTTTAGAATATCACCAGTTCCCCGCCCCACCAGTTAAACGGTAACACAGGCACATGAATACATGCGATGTATTGCTTTGCGTATCTGTTTACTTCTATATGTGTACTTATTTAGGTATTTACTGCAACACATGCATTTCCCCTGTAGGGACTGATAAAGGATCATCGTGTGTACTGATTGACTGGCTGGTTATACATCTCATATGCAAATGCTTATCAAGTCTAAAATGTCTCTCTATTCTTTTGGAGCTCAATGCCTCACCTGATGCCTGGGGCGGCCTACGATGGAGGGGAAGACAGCACGAGGAGCGTCGTCTCCGGCGAATCCGGCTTTGCACATACCGGATCCGTTGTCAACAACCAGTGCGGCGATTTCATCTTCCATGGCTGAACTGTTGAGAAAAAAAGAAACAACGGTTAAGTATCAATTGCAATATGGCACTACTATTAAAACAACAAAGCTGCGTTAGTTGGTTTGTACCTTACACACGGGCCGTTTCTCAATGTCGAATAAACCAGCTGCTGCAGACCCACTATTTCAAGTATACTGCGTCACCGAGTGGCGCCGAAGGACCTTTTAAGGCCCAATCCCAAACCACGCCCTGCACCCTACTAGGGATGGGAACGATTAATCGAATATTCGAAATTATTCAGGTGTTCGAATAATTATTCATGTTTTCGAATATGAGTTATGAATATTTGTATTAATCTTTTTTTTGGGAGTGATGCCTAAGTTGATTACATATTATCAAATTGAATAATTCAATGAATACGACATGCTGCGAGCTGCTGATCTCTCTCTCTCTCGCGTCCGGTTATACTTCACTTGTGTTTATGTCCAAATCCATCAGATCTAGCTAGTTCTAGCCAAAGATATGGCTGCTGCCCCTCCCTACACGCAGATCACGCAGACTCAAACCTCATTTTAGGCCCAAATTTGGGGCAAATGAGCTCCGCAGCCGTTGCGAGGTTCCGGCGCTAACAGTTCATGAGCGTGCTCCCCGCCCCCTGTCAACACTCGCGACACATGAGTAGCCAGCCTAAACAACAATAAGCGCTGCTTGGCAACCGTGTGTGGCGGCAAACTAAGTGCATAGACATTTTGACAGGAGAGATTTAGTTTTGACGGTATTCAACATATTTTACCAGTCATAGTCCGGTAATTATTTACACTCCAAGAAGAGTCCTACACAAGACATGGCGTCAAAAAGGAGTAATGTGTGGAAATATTTCGACCAGGTTAGCGAGTGCGGTGTAGAGGTCAAACTATGCCAAATTAAACTTATATACAGGGTTGGGAGGGTTACTTTGTAAATGTAATCAGTTACTGATTACTGATTACATGGCTATGAAAGTAATCCGAATACAGTTACAGTTACGTGTCTTAAAAAAGTAACATAATCAGATTACTTTTAGATTACTTTTGGATTACTTTCTTTTTCCTTCACAGATGGGTATGTTTTGGTGAACAGGAGACACAAAAAGCAAAAGGAAACTGAACGTGTTTTTACTGTTTTAATGACTTATCAAGAGCACAACTGAAACATCACATCTGAAACGAAGTAACAACATAATACACTTTTTGGGGATGCAGCTTGGGATGTGAGGAGTGAGGGACACGGCTTGGAACGGGCGTGTCGCCTTCTGTCCTGCCAGTGTTGGCAGGACATGAATTAAAATGTCGAACTCGGACTTCATTTTAAGGACATTTCGGCCAGGGGTGTAGAGCTATATTTGTTTAAGCACCGGATTGGCAAAACAGGAGAGTGTGTGCACCAGTCTGCCTTGATCTATGAAGTAATGTCCGTGACACTCACAGTATTTGCTGCCCGCAGCTGTTTTATAGAAGGAACACCTCCTTCACTTCATGAAATCTCTGCAGCACCAGGAGGCAGCGGGAGGGTTAACTCAGCCTCTGAGAAGACGAGCGCGCAGCGCAGTGCCTGTCACGCACCGCCTTCACTATGTATACCTTCAGAAATAATCATTAGTAAGGCTAAAGAGCGACCGCAGGCTGATATGTTTTAACCACACACACCTATATATACACACACGCGATTTAAACGCAGACTTTTGTTCCTCCATGTTTCGTTGTTATTGTTTCACTGACCGAGCGGACCCGCGATTTTTTTTTAAGCGCTTTTTTGGTCCATCTGCGGCGGTAATAGGTTTTGTGGACTGTGATGATTCGGCTGTACCTACTAGTAATGAATATTAAATGTTGAGAGGAAATCTTTCCACCAATAATTCCAATAAGTAATCCAAAATGTATTCACTTCAAGTTTACGAAAGTAACTGTAATGTGATTACTCGTTTTTTCGTGTGCATCCCTACAGTTCAGTATGTTTGGAGTTGTCAGTTTTGAAAGCACCTTCATTTTTAACCTTTATTTAACCAGATAAAAGCATTGAGATAGAATCTCATTTGCAATGCTGACCTGGCCAAGAAGGCAGCAACGTTACACATAACACATAACACAAACATATAAAATACAGAGAACATAACTAAGAAAACAAAAGAAAAAAAAGCAGTCACTACATTGTGCACATTAGGACAGTAAGAAAGGTGCACTACTTACAGCTGATGGTAAGGACTTCAGACAACTTCAATCTAAAACATACTATTGAGACAATAGTGCCCTCAGTTTGAGGCGTGATTGAAGGTCATTCCAAGACCAAGGACCATAATAAAAAAGACTCCTTTTCCCAGCCTCAGTCCGCACAGCAGGAACCTGGAACCGTATCCAGGCGCTGGATCTGAGGTTGTAACTTAAGAGTCACAAACTGGAGCAAATCTGGCACATATGTACAGTGGAAGCTTACCCAAGATGGCTTTATACATTAATAAAAACCAATGCTGCATCCTACGCATACTAAGTGAGGACCATCCAGTTAGGCTATACAGTTTGCAATGGTGAGTCCTATAGGGTGCATTTGAAATATAACGCAGCATGGTAGAGTGGGTCAAGTTTGGCCAAAACAGTGGGACAGGCAAATCTATAAATGGTATCACCATAGTCCAGCTGGGACAGGAATAAGCCAGAGACCAACCTTTTACGGGATGAAGTTGAAAAACAACATTTAAGTCTGTAAAGAAAGCCAAGAGTGAATTTCAATTTCTTAGTTAGAACTTCAATATGGTGTTTGAAGTTGAGATTACTGTCCAACCAAAAGCCCAGATATTTGTAGGTATCGACAAACTCAACAGAGACGCCATCAAGGGTGTTAATGGAGAAGCAAGAGGACGCTGACTTGGGAGCAAAAAGCATTGCTTTGGTTTTCTTACTGTTCAAAAGCAGTTTGGAATCAAGAAGTGCATGCTGCAGCGTGATAAAATCAGATTTTAGATTGGAAACGGCCATATCCAGAGAAGGAGCACATGAATATACAATAGTGTCATCAGCATACATATGATAGGTAGAAAATTGCATCTGATTACAAATATTGTTTACATATAATAAAAAGAGCAAAGGCCCCAAAATAGAGCCCTGTGGAACTCCCTTCTTCAAGGTGACAGGGTCAGAGACAGTACTACCCAACCTGACGCATTGAGTACGGTCGGTTAGATAACTCTGAAACCAGCAAATCACGTGATCGGAGCCGATCTCGTGATTTTCAAGAGATCGGGGATCAGGAGAAAAAAATCAGGGATCGGGATTTTTTTTTAATTTAATGTTACAAAACAAAAATGACCATGTTCACGTCTTAAAGTCATCCTGAGGACTTAGTTTTGGTTTAAAATTACACAACATCATGTATGTGTTGCTTTCTTTGGGCTTGTTTTCATAGACCTGGTTGCTTATTTCTCTGAAATCTGGCAACAGAGTGGGCGCAGTGTCTAATAGTAGCAGTAAGCTAACGAGAGGCTACGTTCAGCTGGTGACTCGGGAGTCGGGACGGAGAAAATGTCAGGAGTTTGGAAGTATTATAAAATTGAAAGCGAAGGCAGTGTAACAGCCAGATGCAATGTTTGCAAGGCAGAGGTTCCGCGTGGTGGAAAGAACAGAGCTACGTTCAACACGACCAATCTAATACGCTACCTGAGAAACAAACACCAACAACACGGCGAGTACACAGCGGCCACTCAGGTAACGGCACTGAAACAACCGACACTTTCAGAGACTTTCAAAAGGAAAGAGAAACTGCCCCAGAACAGTGCCAACACAATAACAGCCAAGATAGCTGAATTCATCGCGTTGGATGACCAGCCGTTATGTTACCTTTTTTTTCTCTTAATGCATTGCATAAAGATCGGATCGGGAAAAATCGGTATCGGCAGATTGTCAAAATCAAATGATCGGAATCGGATCAGGAGCAAAAAAAGGTGATCGGGACATCCCTACTTATGACCGAAATGAGACATAACATTAGACATAATGTGGTGTTCTACAGTGTCAAATGCTTTGGCCAGGTCAATAAACAATGCAACACATACCCTGTAAACTGAATATGTACTTATGTTAGTTCCAGGTTAAAGTCCAAAATCCTTCACTGCTAACAGGATTTTAAGAAGCCCTTAGGGGAGACACTAAGCTGCTGAAGTCAACAGTCTACTGAATGTTGTTTTGTGGAATAAATCCAAATGACTGTCTGTAATGGCATCTAAATATTACACATGTATAGTGTCATCATCTTTGTATTGTGACTCACTGGTTCAGTAATGTATTGACTCAATAAGCAGCTACCTGTGGAATACAATGAAAATGGTTATGCCTAAAAAGGTGATCTGACCACTTTGAGTTTAACACATGGTTCTATAGAGACTGAAACATCTGGATTTAAGGGTTAAGGACTCAAAGTCATCTATAGTATAGAGATTTTAGGTTAGTCGATACTTTTAATCATTGAAGTTAGCCTTTGTCTTGACTGGAAATCTGCCATTTAACAAGTAAATGAGACTAGTATTAAAGGCCATTTTAAATTCTTTATTTCACTAGTTTAAAAATGTGCTGCATCAATTAATGTATACACACACACTATAGAAACATTTAAATATCTGGTTCATCTTCTTACAAGATGTGAATGTTTATATACCTGATTGTCCTGCAAGAAACATGTCTCGTGTTCTTTTCAAAATGTTCTTTTAGCTTTTCAATAACGGTTGGAAGTCACATTCACCTTGAAATAAACTCATTTAATGGAAGACAAGAGTCAGACGTCATGTCGGAACACATGTGCACTTTATTGGGATTGTTTAGTCAGTGTACAGGTTGGCCCCACTGGTCTGGCACCCCATCACTGAGAGACCCCTTTGCCCCACCACCCCAGGGAATGAAACCTCCATCAGGGGGAAGAGGTCACGACTGGGTTTTGCATAACAAAAACAAAAAAAATTAAACAGGACCAAGATATGTTTTAAGGCTGAAAGTACAAAAACCCAGACATAATTTACATACAAGCGATACTACAACCATGTTTAAGTATGCGCCAACCACTGGGCAGCCTTCACAGAGGCGAATACGTGTCTGAACAATGCAGTTAACATTTGGAATCATGCGTCTGAACAATGCAGTTAACAAACATTTGGAATGACTCAAAAGAAAAACAAAAATGTACATTTTTTTTAAGTCCCCAGATGCAACTGCAGAACCCTGGGGTGATTAACCTAGCCAAAACATTACTGTCTCCTTCATCGTTCCAGTTTAAAATCCTGAGTCAAGCGCCAAAATAACTGAAGCCATGCCAATGAGTTGGTCGTCTAGGCTCTGCGCCTGAGTGTGTATGAGAAATGTGTGTGTGGTTGTTTTGCACAGAGCTGAAGTTGTTGGGCGTCTGGTTGGGGAGGGGGAGGAGGAACAGTCCATTTCTTTAGAAGCATTTGCGGTGGACGATGGAGGGGCCGGACTCATCATACTCCTGCTTGCTGATCCACATCTGCTGGAAGGTGGACAGAGAGGCCAGGATGGAGCCTCCGATCCAGACGGAGTATTTACGCTCTGGTGGGGCAATGATCTGCAGAGACAAGGGGAAGATGCATTAGACACCATTTCTTCTTGCATTCATCCGACTCAAACAGAGCAGTGTGTTACTCTGCTGGCTGGGCAGAGGCTCAGCTCACCTTGATCTTCATGGTGGATGGGGCCAGGGCGGTGATCTCCTTCTGCATCCTGTCAGCGATGCCGGGGTACATGGTGGTACCTCCGGACAGCACGGTGTTGGCGTACAGATCCTTACGGATATCGACGTCACACTTCATGATGCTGTTGTAGGTGGTCTCGTGGATTCCGCAAGACTCCATACCTGAGGGCAGAATCAAAACACGGGTTAGCAAGTGTAGCTGCAGGATAACTAGAAGGGGTTTTCCCTTAGTTTTAGGGATGTAGTGCAGGTTATGTTAAGTTGGTAACTCACCGAGGAAGGATGGCTGGAAGATGGCCTCTGGGCAACGGAACCTCTCGTTTCCGATGGTGATGACCTGACCGTCGGGAAGCTCGTAGCTCTTCTCCAGGGAGGAGGAGGAGGCAGCGGTGCCCATCTCCTGCTCGAAGTCCAGGGCGACGTAGCACAGCTTCTCCTTGATGTCACGCACGATTTCCCTCTCAGCTGTGGTGGTGAAGGAGTAGCCACGCTCCGTCAGGATCTTCATGAGGTAGTCTGTGAGGTCGCGGCCAGCCAAATCCAGACGGAGGATGGCGTGGGGCAGGGCGTAACCCTCATAGATGGGCACTGTGTGGGTCACACCATCACCGGAATCCATGACGATGCCAGTGGTACGACCAGAGGCGTACAGGGACAGCACAGCCTGGATGGCAACGTACATGGCGGGGGTGTTGAAGGTCTCGAACATGATCTGTAGAATGAAAAGAGAACACGTTAATAATCAATCACAATAAAAAAGTACTTAACTTCTGTGGCCACTGCACTCACTACATGCATTATTGTGTGAGGCTAAGATTAAAGTTAGTAGAGAAACAAAGTGCACAAAGTCAGCATTCCTTCACACTTGTGCATGTCAGATGTCTATTAAAGTAGTGCTGATTTAATAACTCGGCTACACAAGTGCAGATAAAAGGCACACAGTCAAGAGAGACCTGTTGATGATAGATCATCTTATAGCAGACAAGTCCTGGAGGAGAGGGGGAGGAAGGAGCAGGTGAGAATGGAATGGAGGGAAACCCAGGAAGAAATGAGGCTACGAGTTAAATAGCTAATAATACGGGATAAGCTAAGGATGCTACATTCTGTGTGTGCTAAAGTTAAGGGTGTGTACCTGGGTCATCTTCTCCCTGTTGGCTTTGGGGTTCAGGGGGGCCTCTGTGAGCAGGACGGGGTGCTCCTCGGGGGCAACTCTCAGCTCGTTGTAGAAGGTGTGATGCCAGATCTTCTCCATGTCATCCCAATTGGTCACAATACCGTGCTCAATGGGGTACTTCAGGGTCAGGATACCCCTCTTGCTCTGGGCTTCATCACCAACGTAGCTGTCCTTCTGTCCCATACCGACCATCACACCCTGGAATCAAGACATCAGAGATGGTTAGATTATATATTCTGCACTAAAACATGGATATACATACAGTTTACAAGTGCAAGTACAGGTGTTACTGTTTAACTGGTGGCGCGGGGAACTCGTGATATTCTGCAACGGTAGGAATGTGTCAGGGGCGGTACTTTGAGGAGCCATTGTCGAATAACCAGGAAATACACATTTCGATCACTTCTGTCGTTTACATTTATCTTTTGGTATATTTGGCTGGATAGGAACACTTTGATGCACATTCAGTACCAGTGTTTATTTTACTATATTTATTTGTTTGCCTGTCCTTGTTTCTCTACCCTCCCTCATACTGTAAAGCGTCTTTGAGTTGTAGAAAAGCGCTATATAAATAAAATGTATGATACTTTGTTTTACATTTTGAGTTCATCATTAAACTCAAACAATGTCTTTAAACTGGGTGCATTTTATCTTTTATTTAAGTTCCGTTTAATACACATGTTAAATTTGACTCAGATGTGCTGATAATATCCGCAAATATAAATCTTTAAACTGTCTTTTTACCTTGAACAGTCTGGCCTCTCGGGTAGGCTCATGTTTGTTTTCTGTCTTTCTCTATCAAAAGCGTTACTCCAAAGAATGGTTTGTGGTTTGGGATTCAGAGGCAGGCTTGAATCAAGAAACCACAATAGTTTTCTGCATGGACTGCCTTTTTTTATTAAGAAATATTATTTTGTAAATATGTTATTCTCTGTAGTCAGAACTAACACTCTAACAACCACAACATTGCAAAGGTGAGTAAATGTAAATTAAAAACGAGTCACATTTTCTTAAAATTACTATTTTTGAAAATGATAGATTTATGATCTTTTTCATCGAACATATGAACGACTGAAACAAGGATCGCAGCAGCTACAAGAAAGATCTTCAAAGGGGAACCATAACATCCTGAAGATGAGTTTCTCAAAAAAAATGTTTTTATTTTAACAGCAGTGCTCTCTGAACAAGTCAATTAATATGCCTTTTTCAGAAAATAACCACAACAGTGACAAAGGTGATTATTCCGGCAGTGCCAGCTTAGGAAGCATGTGGGCCTTGAAAAAGTCCACAAGACTGGTTGGGTTGCCAATTGTCATCTCGGGCTATCGGAATGATGACACTGTCTTTCGTAGTCCAGACCACAAAGTAGCAAGTCTCTCCTGCAGTGAGGTGAAGCTGACCTTGCACTTGGTGCCAGTAAGGATGCTCCTCACGCAGGCTGAATGTTTCTCCCTCCTTACTGACACAGAAGCCCTTGATTTGCAATGCTTCACTAATTGTCATTTCCCTGGCTCCGTAGGGACACTTTACCTCCAGCACAGCGGAAGACCCTACCAGACCATCTGGAGATGCCCCCAACACTCCTGATTGGGAGAGCCACAAACCAGACTCATGGACCTGCATCTGGGTTGCAGTGGTGAATGCCCTGACGCCCTCACATTCATTCATAGTCCCCCACTGTACAGACAAAACACCATCAAGGGCCTGTTGTTGCCCTAGCAATAAGGGCAGTCACACACTTTGACCTCAGGACAGCTCCAAAGTTGCTGGCAGTCAACCTTCCTTTCCTGAACAAATGCCAGTTTGGGTTGGTTCGCTGACCAGTGGTAGCCACCTGAATTGCCCTCTGTTGCTCCTCAGACAATGCCATGCTTGCCACAATTGCCTCACGTCCCTGATGCCCAACAGATTTGATAATTTCAGGAACAGTAAGTGTTTCCAAGCTGTAGTGTTCCTCTTCTGGCTCGGGGGAGAGAAGCCAAGAAATTCCTGAGAACCTGCCCCTGAGTCTGTCACGATCTTCGGAGGTGGGCTCTCTTGTCAGCGGGTTGGCTGCACTGCTGTATGTGTCCTGACTTGTAGTGATTCTCTCCTCTCCATCTACACTCTTCTTGTCATCTTTGTAAAATGATATCAGACTGGTAATTGACAGCCATGACTTCTAGTGAAATTCAGTGTGGCTCAAATGAAAAGCTTTGTTAAAATATGCAAGCGCGCGAAAGTCAGTTGAAACGATCTAAAGTTGGCGTGACGTTGAAGTCGTGCGTACTTTTTTGTAATTCGTTTATAGCATAACGTTAGCATTTTGCTTCTGACGACTAGATTTATGATTAAAAAATTATTATAAGTAGGATAGACATGTGGATATTATCCGGCTGAACAAAACGTGATCAGTCTCTTAAATGTGTGTCAACCACAGACCTTATTTCGAGCTATTTTCCAAAATCCTATGGAGAAATTGCATTGCGTTTTTGATGAAGGAACCGGAAGAAGTTTATATCCGGGTTTTAGGACGCGTCACTGCGGTTCTCTATTCTTTTGGAGCTCAATGCCTCACCTGATGCCTGGGGCGGCCTACGATGGAGGGGAAGACAGCACGAGGAGCGTCGTCTCCGGCGAATCCGGCTTTGCACATACCGGATCCGTTGTCAACAACCAGTGCGGCGATTTCATCTTCCATGGCTGAACTGTTGAGGAAAAAAGAAACAACGGTGAAGTATCAATTGCAATATGGCACTACTATTAAAACAACAAAGCTGCGTTAGTTTGTTTGTACCTTACACTCGGGCCGTTTCTCAATGTCGAATAAACCAGCTGCTGCAGAGCCACTATTTCAAGTATACTGCGTCATCGAGTGGCGCCGAAGGACCTTTTAAGGCCCAATCCCAAACCACACCCTACCCCTACACACTCCCCCTCCGTGACGGAGTGAACTCCGTGGACCACTCGCAGCTCAACGAGGCTCCTCCTGTCAGATGGAGGGAGTAAATATAGCGGCAAGCTTTGGGACAAACTCCCCTCTCTCCGGCAGAAATAGGAAATGCCGTAACTGACAGTTATTTTATTCTTATTTTTATTTATCTTCTATTTTCATAGTCTTTTATTATTATTATTATTATCATTATTTCCTTGATTTTATGTTATTTATGATTTATTTTAGATTGTATTGATCTTTGTGAATCTTTGCTGTACTGTTTTTTTTCACGCTTACCCTGTTGCTGCTTTGTACAACTGAATTTCCCCTCGGGGATTAATAAAGGTTCATCTTATCTTATCTTATCTTATCTTAATTATGAAAGTTATGAATGATAAAAGTAATAGCCATCGATTCCCGACCGAGCTGAACGTTTTGATGTTTGAACGGAGTTTCTGCGATGTCAAATGTGGAAGGAGAAGTGGCGCAAAATAACCCGGCGAAATAATAAAGAATTTTGTGCGTAGCATAACAGATAGTTGGAATGCTGCATCAGCATTCCCACTAAAATAGTGGCTCTGCAGCAGGTATACTCGACATTGAGAAACGGCCTCTGTCATTTAAGATATTACATTACCAAGTACTAATCCCTTAAATAGTTTAAATAGACCTGAATGTGGCATTTACACATTAAGGAATAAACAACTGACACTATTTGGTTAGAGTCTGAAGCAATATGACACTTTTTGTACATGTTGACACACATTTCTGACAAGCCTACAGCATTTTGTGTTCTATCATTGAGGATTTTATGCTATATCATTTGCTGACGTTTGAAAAGACATTTGCATTCGAGTTAAGTCATATAAGAACATTTAGTTTTAGGCATGAGCTTGCACTAACTTCCTTAAAGCAAATGTGTGTCTCTAGTTTGGGTTTAACTCGATTCTAATTATTTTGACTGGAATTTAACTCGCAATAAGATTTGAAGATTGAAATGGTCATAGGGTTATTTTCTGTACCAGACAGGGCTTCTTTGCAGCTCCACAACACATGTTCTTATATTTAGCCAAATATTGTCCTTACTGGAAGTTGAATATTGCATTTGTCCATATTCTTTTTTCAAAAAAATAAAATGCAATTGTGCATCCCTACAGTTCAGTGTGTTTGGAGTTGTCAGGTTTTGAAAGCACCTTCATACCCTGTAAACTGAATGTACTTATGTTAGTTTCAGGTTAAAGTCCAAAATCCTTCACTGCTAACAGGATTTAAAGAATCAATCAATCAATCAATCAATCATCAATCAATCAATCAATCAATGTTTATTTATACAGCCCAATATCACAAATGTTACATTTGTCTCAGTGGACTTCACAGTGTGTACCGAATATCAGTATGACAATACGACACCCTCTGTCCTTAGACCCTGTCTGACCCTGTCCTAGACCCTCTGTCCTTAGACCCTCACATCGTACAAGGAAAAACTTCCGATGAAAACCCACAGTTTAAAGGGAAAAATGGGAAAAACCTCAGGGAGAGCAACAGAGGAGGGATCCCTCTCCCAGGACGGACAGACGTGCGATAGATGCCGTGTGTAAATTGAAAAGATAATACATTTGCAACATAGGTAGTCCAAATGTTTGGAAATGCATGTGTGTATAATAGGAAGATAAATCCACGAGGATATCCATCCAGGACCGATGAGCCAGGACCACAGCCACGACTCAAGATCCAGCGCTCGCGATCCAGGACACAGGACCGCAGGATCATCCATGACTCCGGATCCCGGCGTATATAGACACCAAAAAGAAAACAATTTGGGGAAGCTGGGTTGATGGGAACATGAGAGTACACAGGTAAGACAGAGAGAAGGAAGAAGTAAGATGTCCCCCGACAAACTAAGCCTAAATCAGCAAAACTAGGGGCTGGATCTAATCAGCCCTAACTATAAGCTTTATCAGAAAGGAAGGTCTTAAGCGCACTCTTAAAAACGGATAGGGTGTCTGCCGCCCGAACACAAACTGGAAGCTGATTCCACAAATGTGGAGCTTGATAAGAAAAGGCTCTGGCTCCCATTGTACTTTTAGAGACTCGAGGAACAACCAACAACCCTGCATTCTTGGAACGCAATGCCCTAGTAGGACAGTAGGGTGTAATGAGTTCTTTAAGGTAAGATGGCGCCTGCCCATTAAGGGCTTTGTAGGCGAGAAGAAGAATTTTGAAATTCTATCCTGTGTTCTATAGGGAGCCAGTGTAAGGCAGCCAGAACAGGAGTAATGTGGTCCCTTTTCCTAACTCTGGTTAGTACACGAGCCGCAGCATTTTGAATCAGCTGAAGCGACTTAACTGACTTCTTGGTACTCCCTGATAATAAAGAGTTACAATAATCCAGCCTAGAAGTAACAAATGCATGGACTAGTTTCTCTGCATCGTTTTGAGGCAAGATATGCCTGATTTTTGCAATGTTACGTAGATGGAAGTAGGCGGTCCTTGAAATTGATTTTATGTGGGCGTTAAAGGATAAATCCTGATCAAATATAACACCAAGATTCCTTACAGTCTCACTGGAGGCCAAATTAATGCCATCCATAGTTAGTATATCTTTAGATAATTTGTTTTGTTGTGCTTTTTAAGAAGCGGTTTTATCACTGCTACTTTGAATGATTGTGGAACATAGCCTGATAATAAAGACATATTCATAATATTTAATAAAGAAGTGCTAATTAATGGAAAAACTTCCTTCAACAGCTTAGTTGGAATTGGGTCTAACATGCACGTTGATGGTTTAGAAGAGAGAATCATTGAATGTAATTGTTCAAGGTTTATGGCTGAAAAGCATTCTAGTTTACTATCTAGTGTAATATTAGAACTTACAATTCCGGGAGCTGTTGATAACACTTTACTGGTCAAAGGCAAGAGGTCATTAATTTTGTTTCTAAGAGTAACAATGTTATCGTTAAAAAAGCACATAAAATCATTACTACTGAGTGCTATGGGAATAGAAGGCTCAATGGAGCTGTGGCTCTCTGTCAGCCTGGCTACAGTGCTGAAAATAAATCTTGCATTATTCTTATTCTCATCTATTAATGAAGAGTAGTAAGCTGCTCTCGCTTTACGCAGTGCTTTCTTATATTCATTGAGAGTAATATGCCAAATTAAACGAGATTCTTCAAGTTTAGTGGAACGCCATATTCTTTCAAGTCGTCTAGACTTTTGCTATTTTGCGGGTTTCGGCTTTATGCCATGGAGCTAATCTATGTTGTTTTATTTTCTTCTTTTTCAAAGGAGCAACAGAGTCTAATTTTATTCGCAGCGCATCTGTAGCACTAACATGATCAATTTGGGGTGGTGTACATTTTGTATACGTTTCCTCCCCTACATGCAGACATGCTATCGAGTTAAGTATTGGTGGAATCTCTTCCTTAAATGTGGCTATAGCACTAACAGGTTTCTGCTGCAAGAGCTTTTGACTAATGCTTTGTAGTCTCGTAACAGTACTTCAAATGTTACTAAGAAATGGTCGGATAAAGCAGGATTATGCGGTTCGACTAATAGTTGCTCAATTTCAATACCATAAGTCAGAACAAGGTCGAGAGTGTGATTATAACAGTGGGTTGGTTTATTTACACTGACAGAAACCAACAGAATCTAATATAGAGTTAAATGCAACAGTAAGGCTATTTTTATCATCGTCAACATGAATATTAAAGGCACCTGCGATAATTACTTTGTCTGTTTTAAGAACCAAAGTTGATGAAAACTCTGATAAGAATTCTGAATAAGGACCTGGTGCACGATACACTGCAACAAATAAGATTGGCTGCAAAGTTTTCCAGGTCGGATGCATCAAAACGAGGCTTTCAAAGGAGGTATAATTTAATTTGTTTAGTATTGATAAGTAAACTTGAGTCAAAGATTGCTGTAACTCCACCTCCTCGGCCCGTGCCTCGAGCAATAGGAGTGTTGATATGGCTGGGTGGAGTGGCCTCATTTATGTTGACATATTCATGTCTCAACCAAGTTTCAGTGAGACAGCATATATTATAATCTGATATTAAATCATTTACCAATATTGCTTTAGATGCTAGAGATCTTATGTTTAAGAGACCACATTTAAGCTTCCCGTTTTGTTGCACTGTAGTAGTTGTTACATTTACTTGTATTAGGTTATTATGTATGACACATTAGGTTTTACCTTAAATTGTCCTTGGGCAGACACAAGTGGTTTCGGGATTCCTATGGATGACTGCCTAGGAGAAAGCGCAGAGAGCATGTAAAACTGACTCCGCCTCCTGGTCTCAACTCCAGTTTGTCATGGATTAAGTCCACAAAGCCCTGAAACGTTGGCCGAAATGAGATCTGCAACTTCCAAAGTAGGATGGATGCAGTCTCTCTTAATCAGACCAGGTTTTCCCCAGAAGGCTGTCCAATTATTTACGAAGCCCACATTGTTTGCTGGGCACCACCAAGACAACCAGCGCTGAAATGACGACATGCGGCTATACATGTCATTATTGATCTGATTGATTTTCCTGCAAGAAACATGTCTCGTGTTCTTTTCAAAATGTTCTTTTAGCTTTTCAATAACAGTTGGAAGTCACATTCACCTTGAAATAAACTCATTTAATGGAAGACAAGAGTCAGATGTCATGTCGGAACACATGTGCACTTTATTGGGATTGTTTAGTCAGTGTACAGGTTGGCCCCACTGGTCTGGCACCCCATCACTGAGAGACCCCTTTGCCCCACCACCCCAGGGAATGAAACCTCCATCAGGGGGAAGAGGTCACGACTGGGTTTTGCATAACAAAAACAAAAAAAATTAAACAGGACCAAGATATTTTTAAGGCTGAAAGTACAAAAAACCCAGACATAATTTACATACAAGCGATACTACAACCATGTTTAAGTATGCGCCAACCACTGGGCAGCCTTCACAGAGGCGAATACGTGTCTGAACAATGCAGTTAACATTTGGAATCATGTGTCTGAACAATGCAGTTAACAAACATTTGGAATGACTCAAAAGAAAAACAAAAATGTACATTTTTTTTAAGTCCCCAGATGCAACTGCAGAACCCTGGGGTGATTTTTTTTTAACCTAGCCAAAACATTACTGTCTCCTTCATCGTTCCAGTTTAAAATCCTGAGTCAAGCGCCAAAATAACTGAAGCCATGCCAATGAGTTGGTCGTCGAGGCTCTGCGCCTGAGTGTGTATGAGAAATGTGTGTGTGGTTGTTTTGCACAGAGCTGAAGTTGTTGGGCGTCTGGTTGGGGAGGGGGAAGGAGGAACAGTCTGTTTTTTTAGAAGCATTTGCGGTGGACGATGGAGGGGCCGGACTCATCATACTCCTGCTTGCTGATCCACATCTGCTGGAAGGTGGACAGAGAGGCCAGGATGGAGCCTCCGATCCAGACGGAGTATTTACGCTCTGGTGGGGCAATGATCTGCAGAGACAAGGGGAAGATGCATTAGACACCATTTCTTCTTGCATTCATCCGACTCAAACAGAGCAGTATGTTACTCTGCTGGCTGGGCAGAGGCTCAGCTCACCTTGATCTTCATGGTGGATGGGGCCAGGGCGGTGATCTCCTTCTGCATTCTGTCAGCGATGCCGGGGTACATGGTGGTACCTCCGGACAGCACGGTGTTGGCGTACAGATCCTTACGGATATCGACGTCACACTTCATGATGCTGTTGTAGGTGGTCTCGTGGATTCCGCAAGACTCCATACCTGAGGGCAGAATCAAAACACGGGTTAGCAAGTGTAGCTGCAGGATAACTAGAAGGGGTTTTCCCTTAGTTTTAGGGATGTAGTGCAGGTTATGTTAAGTTGGTAACTCACCGAGGAAGGATGGCTGGAAGAGAGCCTCTGGGCAACGGAACCTCTCGTTTCCGATGGTGATGACCTGACCGTCGGGAAGCTCGTAGCTCTTCTCCAGGGAGGAGGAGGAGGCAGCGGTGCCCATCTCCTGCTCGAAGTCCAGGGCGACGTAGCACAGCTTCTCCTTGATGTCACGCACGATTTCCCTCTCAGCTGTGGTGGTGAAGGAGTAGCCACGCTCCGTCAGGATCTTCATGAGGTAGTCTGTGAGGTCGCGGCCAGCCAAATCCAGACGGAGGATGGCGTGGGGCAGGGCGTAACCCTCATAGATGGGCACTGTGTGGGTCACACCATCACCGGAATCCATGACGATGCCAGTGGTACGACCAGAGGCGTACAGGGACAGCACAGCCTGGATGGCAACGTACATGGCGGGGGTGTTGAAGGTCTCGAACATGATCTGTAGAATGAAAAGAGAACACGTTAATAATCAATCACAATAAAAAAGTACTTAACTTCTGTGGCCACTGCACTCACTACATGCATTATTGTGTGAGGCTAAGATTAAAGTTAGTAGAGAAACAAAGTGCACCAAGTCCGCATTCCTTCACACTTGTGCATGTCAGATGTCTAAAGTAGTGCCAATTTAATAACTCGGCTACACAAGTGCAGATAAAAGGCACACAGTCAAGAGAGACCTGTTGATGATAGATCATCTTATAGCAGACAAGTCCTGGAGGAGAGGGGGAGGAAGGAGCAGGTGAGAATGGAATGGAGGGAAACCCAGGAAGAAATGAGGCTACGAGTTAAAAAGCTACTAATACAGGATAAGCTAAGGATGCTACATTCTGTGTGTGCTAAAGTTAAGGGTGTGTACCTGGGTCATCTTCTCCCTGTTGGCTTTGGGGTTCAGGGGGGCCTCTGTGAGCAGGACGGGGTGCTCCTCGGGGGCAACTCTCAGCTCGTTGTAGAAGGTGTGATGCCAGATCTTCTCCATGTCATCCCAGTTGGTCACAATACCGTGCTCAATGGGGTACTTCAGAGTCAGGATACCCCTCTTGCTCTGGGCTTCATCACCAACGTAGCTGTCCTTCTGGCCCATACCGACCATCACACCCTGGAATCAAGACATCAGAGATGGTTAGATTATATATTCTGCACTAAAACGTGGATATACATACAGTTTACAAGTCCAAGTACATAAATACATGCGATGTATTGCTTTGCGTGTCTGTTTACTTCTATATTTGTACTTATTTAGGTCTTTACTGCAACACATGAATTTCCCCTATAGGGACAGATAAAGGATCATCGTGTGTACTGATTGACTGGCTGGTTATACATCTCATATGCAAATGCTTATCAAGTCTACATTTTCTCTCTATTCTTTTGGAGCTCAATGCCTCACCTGATGCCTGGGGCGACCGACGATGGAGGGGAAGACAGCACGAGGAGCGTCGTCTCCGGCGAATCCGGCTTTGCACATACCGGATCCGTTGTCAACAACCAGTGCGGCGATTTCATCTTCCATGGCTGAACTGTTGAGGAAAAAATAAACAACGGTTAAGTATCAATTGCAATATGGCATTACTATTAAGAAGCAAAACTAACTGTAATTGACAAATATATTTGAAATATCACCTATTATTTAAGTTTTACTTTATATGTGTACCCCTGATTTCAAAGTTTGTGTATTAGTAATGTTCATACGTTTTCTTAAGAAACCGTAAACAGTCCCAAGTCTCATTTCCGCTTCCTGACACTCTTACTTCCTGTTAACAAACTAGTTGGAGTTAACTATATTGGCCACTAGGTGGAGCCCGTGCTCCACATTCCGAGTGCCAGACAAAAGGAAGTGGCTCTGCATTCTGGTATTACCATATAAGGACATGGCTCGGTTTTGAGCAGCTTTGCGGCTACCGGCGCCATGGCAGGCAGCCAGAGTGGCTAAAAAAAAGGAACATTCGACATTATGAGACCCGAGGCCGAGCGACCACTCCCTACCGGTTCACTACAGTTTAAACCCCCCCCCACCCCCCTCCCATTGTTGCTTAATTAAAACTAGTTTTAATGGCCACCAGAACATATTTGATTCACTGCGTCATACTCGGTGCCCATCTGACACGACTGCTTACTGTAAAGTCTACATGTTTCACTCAACCGTTTTTAATTGGCAGTAAAACAAATCTCAAGTTTAATAATGAACTCATACGTTGACTCATGAATGACTGCATTTCATGAAGGCCACGCCTTTTTAACGGTGCATGATTTGTCAATCTCCATTTCCTCTTTTTCTCATGTGCAAGTTGGCAGGACATGAACTAATTGCGTAATAAGACTATACAACCAATTAATCAGTGAATGCCCTTTTTCTTGCAGGGCCCAATATTCTTGGCCTCCATTAAGAGGAAGCCTCAATACAACGACGGTAAAGTGGATTGCTACACGCCCAGGAAGTGGAAGCAAAGTGTCCAAGGAAAAAATAGTTTTATCTCAAGTTTTAATATGGCAACAGTTGCAAGTCTGAGGGGCGGTGATAGCATGATGTGGCTAAGCTACTATGCTAAAGTAGGTCACACCCCGCCGCATCAGGCGCACAAAGGGAGCAGCCAGACGACCCTCAACTCAAACCCCCTTTTTCAAAGCTGGGAAATGTTAGAGTAAGCCAACCAACAGGAATACAAAAGAAACGCAATTACACTGTGAAACCACAATTAACTGCCAAGGTAACATAAAACCGGCTTCACCCATAAAGCACCTGCGAGAACCACGAGTCTGCAGTGTGTTGCAATCGCTACTGCGTTTTCTCAGCCATGCAAAAATGTAGACGTCTTTTAATATTACTTTTTTAAATCCTTAAGTTTAATTGGCAGTACAGTTGGTGCATGACAGGACAAAGACCTCGTGGTGCTTGCCATTTTTCCACCATTCAAAATGACACATTTCAAACAATTGCGTTAAAGAACAATGCCATCTTACTTTAAATACAAGTTTTAAAAAGTATTAATATTGAAGTAATGTTTCAGTCTCTTACCTTTTTGGGTGGGGGGGCTTTTCGCTTTAAGGGAACCGGGTTTCAGGCAAATGATATCCCGCACAAGTGTGTGACGGCGCTCAGAGTGAATCCGTTAACGGAGGGTGCGGGTTTTTATACTGCGTCAGTTGCCCGGCTCAAGCCATATAAGGTAAACTTTCGGAATGGCGGCCTCTGATTGGTCCAGCGTCACTCACTAGGGCACGTCGCGTAGCTCACACTGTGGTGCACTGGAGAGAGAGGGGAGGCGATAACAGCAAAAGGATTGGAGAAATAAAAAGGGAAGGGATTGATGCTGTGAGGCCTAGTAAAGCCCTAATCTCTTGATATACTGTTTTATATGCAGGTTAAATGATGTATACACTTTTACAAGGGTGGAAAATATCTGCTTAACCCTCATGTCGTGTTCGCTTCTCCCCCCCTTACTTTGGGGTCAAATTTGAACGGTGTGTTTGAACTGCCCTTACATTAACACAAAAATCATGAATCATTACCAAATGTGATTTAACACCCTTTTGAGTTGTAAACAGTGACTCAGACTACTGGTTTACATGAATTACTGCTGAAAAGACAGGGAAAATGCACTCCAAAATGAACATGGTTGTCGAGTAGTGGGTGTGTACTATCTGATGGGTGAACATAATCTTAGGGTTACTCATTTATTTCCTATGGAGGTCATTTTTGCCACCATAGGTGTTACAAAGTTGACTAAACCCCTCAAAATTCAAGTAATGATAAGCAGTTTCATATGTTTAAATGCCTACTGTGGAGGATATCATTAGGGCTAATGGCAATCAAATGTAAAACACAATATTTATGATTGATGAAAGTATTATATCGGTCAGATTCGACCCCAACATGACAGGAGGGTTAAATATCTGTCTGGCACATGTGGCCAAGTTATATGACAATAAAAAGAGAAAAGGACTCCTCCCTGTGCAGACATATTCTTCCTATCTGCCCTCTTTCACAACTATTTTTTAAATATATTTATTATTATTTGAGACAATACAAATAGTGTTGGGAGTCTGATATTGCTGTCCACGCTGTGTAAGATTCACAGTCCCTGCATTACTGGGTCAAACACATGACACACACATAACACACTGATCTGCTGGGGAAAGACCTCTCTTTGTCAGCCACACACCCTTTCCCCATACTGCTGCTGATAATGGTCACTTATTGATCAAGTATTTGTGCATTGTGGCGTTAAATGTTCTAGGGCTCCTCCTTAATATCCTGCCAGTGGCTGCTCTCGCTCTCTGCTTGGTATTCTATAGTGTAAAAAGGTGTGTCATGTCAGGAAATGCTGGGATGTGTTAGCAGTCTCAGATTGTAATGCAGCTTGCAGTGAATTAGATGACAAAAACATAGTTAAATAACGGCTTTCAGACGTTATATCATATGATAATTACAAAAAAAGGCATGACTAGTTAAAGTAGCCTAGATGTTTTCGATTGCTGATTTTAGCATTGTTTAATCATTTCATGTAATTTTAAAGACTACCAGGACTTCCTGTCTTCCAGTTTAATCAATCAAATTAACCAGCTTTTATTCTCCTCTATCAAATAAAGCACAGCCACACACCCATGCTTTATCTACTTCCTGGTTTAGGGGTGGACTTTTAAAATATTTCAACCTCTGCTCCATTCACATCATGACTAATGAGGCCCATGTGACACACTCTTAGATTTTAGCCTGCAGGCTAGGAAAATGTCCATTCCTGATTTAGTGCAATTTATTAAGTCTCCACACTCCATGGGAACATTATCTTGAATTATGCCTCTGCCTTTTTCCCCTTTTTCACAGCTGTGATTATGTTTTATCATTTATCTCCCCCCACTTCATCTTCTGCTTAATATATAACATCTGGAGCACACTTTTATTCATTTTGTGCTCCCAAAAGACAATGTTACATGTTAATACAATGGCTGGTTTTCAGTGCCATTTAAAGCTGCAACTTGTTCTCTTCCTCCTTCACCACTTCCCCTTCCCCTACTCTCAGTTGCATCAACTCCTGTTTTTTTTGTTGTTCTCGTGTTCGCTTCCTCCTCCTCATTCATGCTGTCAAGTTGACTTTAAATGGACATTATTGTCATCCTCACATGGCTCATATCTCCCCCTTTAAATCAGCCACAGCGAGCTCAGTTCCAAGTATAACGCGGAAATGCAATAATGTGGAAATATGACTATGGCTTGTGTAACTTCCCCATAAACTGTGCAAATTGTCAAGGGTCAATTTTGCATTTTTCATGATTTTCTATTTACACTTTCAACATTTAATAGACAATCTTACACCTGTCAATTCAATCATGACTTTAAGAGACCTTATGTTGAGTTTTATGCAGGCAACGTTACAGGTTTTACAGATTAAAGGAAGCACGTTTAAAGTGTTCAAAGGTCTACTGGGCCCACTTATTGATTTACAGGCTTAACATCTCATTGATAAGGGTCAAATCTCAAACTTACTTCATCCCTGTCTGACCCATGTCTTGTCTAATCATGCATATTTGTTTCATTATAGTAATAAAGTTCCATATCTATGATGAGGTAGTTAAATAAAAGGTGGGTCCTGCAGGTGTTAACAGAGATTTAATCAGAAAAGAGCTGAGAGGACTGTTTCCACACATTACAAACAGGGATTGGCTGGGAAATATTTAATCCGGCCTAAAAAGGGAATGCCTCAGGGCTTTTCAAACGGACAGAGTACAAGTCTCTATACATGTTTCCCATACATGAGTGAGTGAGTGAGTCATTGTTTCAGCCCAGCCTACTTTGATTCAGGTAAAAAAACATTTCCATCCAGCTTCCCTCCTGAATAAAGAGCACAATTAAAATGAGGAGTGTTTATATATACAGTCTACGGTTGCGTTCCAATAGTCCATTTAGCTTAGGAACCTTCCTAACCAAGTGAAATGACCCGGAAGTACGTCACTTCTCCAAATGAAAGGAAAGGAGGTTTCAAACTTCCTTTATAACCTCCTTTAGCTTAGGAACCACTGGACCTCCCTTGACGAAAGGAGAGGAGAAAATGCTGCCCCACAATGCATTGCAGCCGCAGTATTTGCCATCACACAACAGTCGGCCGTTCACGGAAACAACCGATTATGACCGAGAAATAATATCATGAACGTTACGGTGCTTATTAAGCATTTTAAAGCGTATGTGGTGAGTTGCCAAAGTGCTTTGTTTTGAACGTTCATCAGTATTATAATCAAAAAGAGAAATATGAACAATTTTACTGAAATGATCAAATAAAGTCAACATTTCAGTCTTTACTGAGCTGTGTGGGGTTTGTTCAACTTCTAAAAGATGTTTGAATGGTGATATACACAGTGATAGATGTTAAGGACTGACGTTTATAATAAATACATCTGTATTGATTTTAAGATCTTTAGTTCATACAATCAGACGTATTGGGATCATTGGTATTGATGTGGACCGGAGGGAGAGGGAGACGATCATAAGTTTCACTTTCCTTTTTTATTTCAATTCCAACTTTGGTCCTGAAGAATATGTTTCTCTGTGTGCACGTTCATAAAGCAGCAGCATCAGAGCACGGTGCAGAGTCTCTGGATGAGTTTACAGCAGTCCCTCGTTCTTATTGAACATCCATGTTGTAGTCCGCTGTATAGAAAACTGTAGTTTCCCCACAGCAGCAGACACACATTCATGACGTCCGCTGGCGCATCATAAACACGTCGGATAGTGAAAGTGCATTCGGATTCTCTAAAGTACCGCAGTCTCTTCTCCTAAGTCCTTTTGAATTCTCCTATCCACTATCCCTTAACCCCGTGACGTTTCACTCAGAGGTCAAGGAATAGGAGATAGGGTTAGAACTAAAGAGCTGATTTTTGGATTATCGGAACGCAACCCTGGTTTCTCCAAAAATTACCTTACCTTCCCCACCTTTAAGTAAAGAAACATAGCATTTATACATTTACACATTTGACAAATTCTTGGCATAAAGAGACTCTACTATTGTTGTGAAAAGTAGATATTTTGACAGTCGTAAAAGATCAAATGTATGTATTTCTCTACAGTGTAAAACTAGCTGTCACTCAGCTAGTTTGGGAAGCAGGACGTTGTCATGTTATATGTGTGCGTGTGTGTGTGTTTGTGTGTATAGCTTACTGCTAGTAAGTGAGAGGTCTCCGGTTAAGTGGTGTGTTGTCAACACTCTTCAGTGGGAATTTATATCCGAGTGCTTGGAATACTGTCCCGGGAAGACTCCTCTCATGTGTCATAAGTAACAGAGTGTGTTTACACCTCGCCGGCCAGTAGAATCCAGGCTCTCTGAACCTGCACCTTTACTGCCAAGGTCTCTCTGCAGAAGAGCCACCTAATGCTTTCATCCAGACAGGAGTTTATACTCACTGTGTTTTTGTATATTGATTACCGGTTGTCTAAATAGACCACTCATCAAACTAAGTGACACTTTAACGTGAGCAACAAGTGGAAGCTCTGGGTTTAAACCTGTCATTAAGAGTCATGGAGAGCTAAGGGAGCGTCTGAAAATTACTGTAATTTAGTTGTAAAATCTCTGTGCCCTTTTTGCAAAAACACCTTTTGGCATGTTCCTGCTAAAGTGATGTTTGGCAGCTTGAGCGTGCTGCCACTGGTGGGGCCAGAGGCAGAGGGGACAAAGGTGTTTTTTCTGCCAGGTGAATTGTTTAGCTTTTCAATGCTTGTTGATCTTTTTCTGTTTGGAGGCCGAGGGTTCAGTCAGTATCATAACATCATGTCAGTGGTTGGGACTACTGACATGGATTAAACACACTTTTTGCTTATTAACCTTTGCACAAACAAACAGCTGTTTTTGGTAAAGCACTGTATCTGGGCTACCCTTCCAACAACATCTATCTATTAGTGATCTTTCACCTTTTTTAGATAATTTATCCTTTATAAAAGTACTACACTGAACAAAAATATAAACGCAACACTTTTTGTTTTTGCTCCCATTTTTCATGAGATGAACTCAAAGATCTAAAACATTTTCTATATACACAAAATAACCATTTGTTCACAAATCTGAACAAATCTGTGATAGTGAGCACTTCTCCTTTGCCGAGATAATCCATCCCACCTCACAGGTGTGGCATATCAAGATGCTGATTAGACAGCATGATTATTGCACAGGTGTGCCTTAGGCTGGCCACAATAAAAGGCCCACTCTGAAACGTGCAGTTTTGCTTTATTGGGGGGGGTCTGGGGGTTCCGAAAACCAGTCAGTATCTGGTGTGAGGGGTAGGGGTAGGGTTAGGGTAATGTTGTGAATCGAGTGGCTCATGGTGGTGGTGGGGTTATGGTATGGGCAGGCGTATGTAATGGACAATGAACACAGGCCACTCGACTGGTTTTCGGACCCCCCCAGACCCCCCCCAATAAAGCAAAACTGCACGTTTCAGAGTGGCCTTTTATTGTGGCCAGCCTAAGGCACACCTGTGCAATAATCATGCTGTCTAATCAGCATCTTGATATGCCTCACCTGTGAGGTGGGATGGATTATCTCGGCAAAGGAGAAGTGTTCACTATCACAGATTTGTTCAGATTTGTGAACAATATTTGAGAGAAATGGTTATTTTGTGTTTATAGAAAATGTTTTAGATCTTTGAGTTTGTCTCATGAAAAATGGGAGCAAAAACAAAAGTGTTGTGTTTATATTTTTGTTCAGTGTAGTTCTGTGACCAGTGTCTAAGAATTTAGGCTCCACTGACCCCTCCGATTATTAGATGAACATCTCTCCCCTGAGCCACAGCTGCACCTAAAAGATAGATAGCAAGATTTCTTTACAGAAAATGTTTCGTCCTATAACAGACACTTTTATCCAAAGTGACTTACGTGCACTTCTAAACCGTAGACATACGTATAGAACAATTTGGGGTTCATTATCTATAAGCAAACGTTGTCATATTGACTGCAGGGGCTGGGGATCGAACCACTGACCCTCTTATTAGAAGATATCAATATGAACGCAGAGCCACAGCCACCCCTAAAAGATCATTACATTTCATGTCATTAAGCTGATGCTTTTAAGTGACTTACATGGACTTTTATACAGTAGAACATTCGGCTTAAATATCTTGTCCAAGGACACTTTGACTACAGGGGCTTGGGATTTAACCATTAACCCTCCAATTGGTAGACATCCAACAAAACGACAGGTGATCCCATTGACTTTTTGCCTTTCGCCTGCTGAATTCAGGCATTACCTTTGCCATGTGATGAGTCCATCAGTAACCCAGTTGCAAGTGTGTTTATATGTGTATATGTGGTTTGAGGGTCAAAGAACTCTAAATGAAGCTAATCATAACCAAATGCTATCTTTGATGACATGTTTACTTATGCACATATCATCAAAGATAGCGTTCGGTTATGACTCAGAACTCTGTGGTAAGCTTTACACTGATATGATATGAGTGAGTGCATATGTGTATGTTTTCGAAAGTGTGTTTTCTGACTGTCTGACTTTGTGCTTTTCAAACTAGCCTCAATGTTTACCAGTTAATTGGAGCCCTTGTGACACCCTTGTGTGACGTCATTAGCTCAGGGTTTTCTCTCTTCAAATATGGTAACCAGTCAGCCGGCTGCAGCACCACAAAAGAAACAGTCTGTGTTGCAGCGTTGCCACTCCCTGCGTTACCTCCCACCATGACTTCCTGTTCCTGTAATGACTATAATGCCACAAGTTTCTCTGAACCTAAGAAGGCCATCATTGACTAATTCACAATCACAGACGGCTCCTATCCTCTCTCTGTTTCTACATTTATTTCATTTCCTGTTATGTCTGTTTCTGTCGCTCTTATTTTGAGTACCTTTTAATATTTACTGCCCATCGCATTGGAAAGCGGAGCGTAACAACAAGGGCATTTTTGGGTGAGGGGGCGGGGGAGGGGAGAAAAACCATGAAAGGCCTGTTGCTAAAGGCTAACCCTAAAGCCGACCATAGGGGGTTGACATGAATATGACACACACACACACACACACACACACACACACACACACACACACACACACACACACACACACACACACACACACACACACACTCACACAGAGTTAAACATCTGCTGCCTCTAGTCTCACTGCTACTATAGACTGCTAGGCTGCAACTCAATACAAAAAAACATTAGCTGCAATTAGCCTTGAGTGGGGCTTTTAGCGAAGCCTGGAAATGTGGACATCAGATGAGGGCTGGGAAACAATGAGGGCGATATGAGAGTCAGCTATCAAACCATCAAATGGGATCTGAGTGGAGTGAAGATGTGGATCAAGAGAAAGAAGAGGAAGATGATGAGAATTATGTCATGTTGGAAATGCACTTGAGTCGCACATCAGTGTGTGTAAATGTAAAAGTCTGAGTCACGTGACGTAAAGATGAATGCAGCAATGTTGGGATTTTCACACTTTCGTCTTACTAAGATGTTTAAAGGACTAGTTAGTCAATTAAAAAAACCAACATGATTCACTCTTTTGCGAGTGAATGATGTCACTTTAAAGGTGGGGTAGGTAAGTTTGAGCTGTCTCTTCTTCCCAGTCTTTGTGCTAAGTAAAGCTAAGCTAACCACCTGCTGGTTGTAGCCTTATATTTAGCCAACAGATATGAGAGGTTTATCTTGTCATCTAACTCTCCACCAGACTGCAAATAAGCACACTTCCCATCCTTTGCTTGAATGTATTCAGCTTTTGATGCTGGGACTCAAAGTTTTGGCTGTCAACGACATTTCGCTCTCCTCCCCCTTTCTTTCTGTCTTTCTTTCTTTCTTTACTCATCCATCCCCCAATCTTGCAAGCCAGGCACTTTAACCCTCTCCTCTTTCTCTCTTGTCTTTGCAGCCAGTTGAAAAGTGACTGGCTGACCGATTGTTTGCCATCTGTGACTGGTCATAGTTTCATCGAGGGAAGCCCTATTCACCCCCTTCCTGCCTCCGTCCCCCCTTCCTCTCTACCTCCCCCCCTCCTGTGATAGAGCCTATAGATGGGTTTTCTGCAGCGTCATTGATCCGTGGGTCTCCGTGGTGATGGTCTGACTCCAAGGCACAGGCCAGTTACCAGCTGTGTGTGTGTGTGTGTGTGTGTGTGTGTGTGTGTGTGTGTTGTGCCTGCCAGCTGGCCTGTTCGTGCTCCAATTGGATTAGCTTCCCATATACGGCCCAAATGGATCCTTAACTCCCACCCCCACTTCTTACACACACACACACACACACACACACACACACACACACACACACACACACACACACACACACACACACACACACACACACACACACACACACACACACACACACCACACACACACACACACACACACACACACACAAACTTTACCACGAAATGCTCCTTACTTCAAGAACGTATTCACATGTCTTTTTACATAGAAATGTAGATCTATTGCCTCAAGTAGTTATTATTACAAGCACGTATTGGTGTGATGATCCTTTCACATTTTAGTTAACTTACAGACTTGGCACTTCCTCATTTAAAGCTTGGGTAGGAAACATTGGAGAAGCCAGCAAGAGTAGGCTGGAATCCTTTTTAATGATCCAACCAGAAAACCTAGACTAGTGTTGCAATCTCTTTTTGAACGAAAGTATCTATCAGCACTCATTTTAAAAGTCTCTAAATGTAGTTTCAAAAGTCAATAAAACTAGCAAGAAAGTTGCTAAATTGGCAACACTGACAGCAAATCATTTCAGGCTTTCCTTTAATGCCCCTCCCCCCAAATTATCATTCTGATTTTAAACATATTATAATGGCCATAAACAAGGAATGTAGCTATTGTACTCACAGCTATCAAACTAGCTACATTTAGTTCAGGGTGCCACAAATTATTGGACCGACGATATAAGCCACAAATAAAGGATTTTCTTCTTTTGTTGGAGCATTCGGTTTAACTACTGCTGTTGAGATGTTAAGAGTATTTTATACGACAAATTAAAAAGAAGTTCCTAAAATACTTCACCCACGCTTTAAATGTTTCACACCTCTTGTTTAACCCCAGCTATGGCATTCTGCTCTGAAACCAATGTGATGTGTAAACACAAATACCCGTACGTATCAAATAAAGCTTGTTTCGAGTGTATAGCCCAGTTGTCGGACAAGGAGAGCTTCTCTATAATGGCTGAACTAATGCAATAAACACATGTATTGCTCGAGGCTGTTTGAAACTTTTCTGAAATCTTGTTTTTTTCTGTTCCTCATGTGAAAACACCAGACCCTGTGTCCTCTTCTCTTCCCCTTCCTGTGCACCAACCTCACTTCCTCCTGCTGTTCTGTCCTCTGATTGGCTCAGAGCAGAGGCTGAGGTGCCTTTTAAGGTTGTGAGGTTTCTCTCAGGTGTCGGGGGCTGATGACTGCCTTTAATGGAGAGATGTCAGGACTGAATGTGCAGCAGCAACAACCTGATGCATACAAAGACAGAAATGTAGGCATTATTGCCATAGGTGGGATAAATACCAAGATCATTCATGTATGTAAAAGTAGAAATACATTGGTCTTAAAGCAGTCAAATACAAGTAAAAGTCTCAACAATATAAACGTACTAAAGTAGAAATATAACCAGCAAAATATATTATTAAACCATATTATATTATTATATTTTTAACACTAAAAAACACACTTTAAATAGTTATAGTTTGTCAAACCTGAGCTAATTTAGGATACTTTCAGATAGTCATTTTTAAATAGTGGATGTTTGTGAGACATAATAATAATAATACATTTATTTTGGGGGGCGCCTTTCAAAACACCCAAGGACACCTTACAGGGTTACAGATTTACAATTTACATTTACAATTTTACCTACAAATTAAAACAGTGGATTTAGTGAAGTATCAGCCGGGGTAAGACAAGACAAACCACAGGAAATTGACTACAAAAGGACACAAAAGGACACAGGGTACAGATTATAGAGAAAATTCCAAGTTTGAACATGTGTTTGTATACCCCATAAACATTCCCCATTTTAATATTGTTAATCGGGCACATACCTCAAATATATCTGCACATGCAGGATTCCAATTGAAATCCCATACTGCATATATTTCATTGAATTTTTCTCAGTTTTTCATAATTCTGTTTTTTGTATAATTATATTTGTTGTAAACGTAAATATGTTTTCTATTATTGTCTTATCTTTGGTCCTTTTCTTACATTTCTCCTTATCTTACTGTGTTTTATATTTGCATCAGAACACACCAAAGAAAAAATTATTTGTATGTGTAATCGTAAACCTACTTGGCAACACATTTGGCAGATTCTGATATGTGTAAAATCGCTCGTTACCTAAAACAAATGTTGTACTTAATTAGCTCCAATATAAAGTTGAGTAGGAGTGAAGTGGCAAAAGTTCGAAAAAATAGTACGAAATGTAGTTAGTTACATTCCACAGCTGACGAATGCACAATGTAAAATACAAAACAGAGCACACACGGGGAAAATGAAAATAAATCATGTTTCTTTTGCATGCAGACCGATCAACTTAAGAAGAGTGACATAATTATCTATCTCTGCATCTAAATCTATCTCCCCCTGACACACACACACACACACACACACACACACACACACCACACACACACACACACACACACACACACACACACACCACACACACACACACACTCGTTATTCACCCCCTGCATGGTGATGAACCCAGGGAAGCTGATTTATCCTCCACCATCTGTCTCTGTCTGGTGGGAGGGTTCCTCCTCTCACATTGGCTCACATCACAAGCACCGGCCTTCTGATTGGCTTGTCTTGGAGAGTTTTCTAGCCTCCAGAGTGGTCCTAGTGCTGCTTTTACTTCCTGATCTTCCTCATCCCTCTCTGCTGTATCGCTCCAACACGGGGAGAGGTCAGCCACCTACACACACGCCCATGCACTTTGCTCTGCAGTCATTGGCACTGTTTGGACGTTCCTTACATAACAAAACAGCCGGTCGCCACGCCTCGCTGCTTTCTGTCTCAATTTCCTCTTCATATCTTATAATAAGGAACATTTTTCACATACTGCACATATATATTGTAACCTATTCACACGAGTTCACAGGCTATAGTTTACTTGTATTTAAAGCTGTGCACAATGTGTTAATGTATATAGTACCCAATGTTTATATGCTTCTGTTCCTAATTAGTTTATTAGAGAGAATTCTAATTTATTCTGTATATTGTGAATTCTTATATATTTGCTTTGAATGTTTATTTTAATTGTATTTTATTCTATTTTAAGAAGATTTTGTAAATCTTATACAATGACTGTCAGAAATCATATCTATCTATCCATCTCCACCCTCTTCCTGTCTTTATCTCAAACATCAGTCATGTGTCGACTGATGATTAAATGTCTTTTATGGCAAGATCTGCACATTTACATGATGTACGCATGTGATCATGTTAACTAATGGTCATGGTCCCTTTTTAGATGAATGATGATACTAGATGATGTGCTAAGTCATACCCTTGTCCACATCCTCCTCCCATATTTAGGAATCTATCTCCTCTCCTCTCCTCTGCATATTAACCGAGAGCCCACCCTCTCCATTTTCCAGCAAAAAAACAACCCCAATGCTGCGGCATGCACCCGGTGCCCCTGAATCCCTGAGTAAAGTTAGCATGCATTGCTTTGCTTTGTTGCATTGCAGCAACCCTTTTATTGTTTCCACCCAGGTTTGTGTCTGTTTGTGTGTGTGCTAGCAGGCTATATTGTTTAGCACGGTGGGTTGCTGTTCCCACCCTTCTCCTCCTCTCACACACTAGCTGTTTGAATTAGTGATGTGTCGGTTTTTTTTTGCGGAGGGTTCTAGATCGGCATGAAGGCACATTATGCAATGTGCAATGTGCACATTATCCCGCGTATTACAAATGGCCACATTCTCAACAAAGCAACGACATGACTCCCAATATTAATTGAAATGTTTTTATGGATTTAGAAAATTATTTTATTGATTTAAAAAATAGTTTTATGTATTGATTTAAATTAACATGCATCCGCTAAGAAAAGTAGTCCGTTGTTACTGTTTGAACTTAGGTAACAACGGCAGGAACTGCTTCGATAGTGTTTTTGAGGAGCTTTTTGATTACAGATTTGAAAACATCGTTGCTTGCTTTACAAGTAGCACAATTCATTATGTCAAACCTTGAAAGTATCTAGATCCCTACCCTAATGCCAAAGTAACTGGCAACTGAATATGTGTCGCTGTAGCTATGATGTCTATGTCTGGACCGCCGCGTAAAAAGGAGGGTTTCTGCCCCATTACTTCTCTTCTTACTTCAATAAAAATAAAACACGGAGGACGGAGATCTCTTTTTGTCCCCCTCTTCTCCCCGCTGCAGCCTAGCAGCTGATCTCAAAGAAAGCTCCCCTCTCCTGCAGGGGGCGTGGTCAGCTGCAGCTCACAGAATCAGCCCCCTGCAAAAACAGCCCTGGAAAGAGCAAATAGAGCGAAAATGCAGGATCTGTTTGGTATTTTGAAAAAAATATATATTTATATACTTTATATAGGTCGATACAGTAGCCCCTTTTTAAAATAGTTGTATAGGTGTTGCTATGTTTTGTGTAGCGTGGTTCTACAAACAAGTCAATGCATTCATTGGGTGGTATCAGAGAGTTACACGGGTCTGTAAATGCAATGAAAACAATTGGCCACAGCAAATCATTTATATCAAACATGTCATTTTTACTTTTGAATACTTCAGTACAAAGGATGTATTGAATAATTTAAGTGATATATGTGTACACATATAAATCATTAGTCAAAACAGGGCTACATTTGATTTAATTAAAAGGTATAATATGTGGTAAACTGAAGAGCTGTTTGGGAGCCGAAAGAGCCGGCTCTTCTTGGTGAGCCGAGCCAAATGGTCCGGCTCACCAAGAAGAGGCGGAATTCCCATCACTAGTTAGAATGAGCTGCCTGCTCTGCCCTGATTGGCTGCCGGGGGATGCCATATAAGGGCATTAGGCCAGCAGCAGAGGCAGGAAGTGGGGTGAAGAGGAAGTGGAGAGCCGGTTTCTCTCAGACCGGCAGCAGAATGTGCAGCCTGTCGAGATTTCATAAGAAAATGCCACACCTTACCTCGGATCTTTCTCCATCTTTTTTTGTCACTTTAAAACATGCAATCTCTTCATTTTTCACATTTTTGCTTCGTCTTTTCCTGTTCTTTCTCTCTGCACAATTCTCATTCTTCATGCTCTCTTTTATTGATCCACCTCCCTGTTTTCCTCCATCCTGATTTGGCATAATTTCCTGATTAGCAAAATAACAAACGTGTCGAGCCAGTCACTCATACCTGCTTATAAGTGTGCTGACTGGAAGCCTCTTAATCACTCATGGCAGCGATCTTTCAGCATAGCACGCCACACTGGCTTTGCTTTACAGCCGAGGGTCGGACAAAGTCCACCCTGGAGCCGTGCAGCAGCAGATTGCTGTCCAAAGCACGCTATGATGTAATGTTTCAGTGGAGGGAGAGCTGAGCTTTAGCAACCTTCAAGGAGTTTAACATGAAAAATGTGCATGTGCTGGATAATTTACAGTTTGATTCCATTGTTTTCAGACACAATATGTGTTAATTAATAAAGATTTTAGCTTGCAAGACCTGAAATGTATGTCTTGTGCTATGGAAACGGTGCAGAGGAACATCTTTACATTACAAAAACATGAGCTGTGGTGGTTCACACCTACAACACAACAAGGAGATGATAAATATCATCATATCCTTTCTGGTAACGCCTTTTTTTAAGAGCCTGAGGGCATTGTTAGGAAGAAAGATAAGCTTGGCATACTTTGCTTATTTATGCTGCCACCACAACCCAGACAGGGTATGAGTTCTGCATTTTTGGAAAACACATGAACACTTTCTTGCTGTGAACTAGATGAAAAGATTAGTACCACTTGGAAATAGCTAGAAGCATAAGGCCGTAAGCTTATCTTAGCAAAATGATTTTAAACATGGACATCAGGCAACATTGTCTTGAGGACGACTTCTTTAGAGATGTTACCAAGAAGCAGAGCCAAGCTACATGGTTTTAAGTCTTATTGCTTAGCTAAGCTACAACTGCTAGCTGTAGCTTCATGTTGACTATACATGCTTTGAAGCTAATGCCAGCAGTGGGTAACCGTTAGCCTAGCTTAGCAAAAAGACCTAGAACAGGGTGAAAAACAACAGAGCCATGATAACTAGTTCCATGTATTTATTCTAAGCCATGCTAATCTTTGCTAACCATGACTAAATGTGAACCATAGTTAAAATGCTAGCCCAGCTCCGTCCATTAATATCAAAATGAACATCTCAATTAATAAGCTAAAATAAGCTAACCGACTGCTAGCAACGGCTACATATCAAGCATTAGGCCTATGTATTTATTTTAACTCTTTGTTTTAAATAAACAAGACAAGAAATTGGATTAGGGGGACATTATTTGATAATCTCGCCTGGTCATGAGACTCATGACTTTTTGTACACCCCTTTTACAGCCTTGTTTACAGCAAACACATTCATAGCTTTAGGACATTTAAAACAAGGGAGAGCACAAAGAAACATGTTTTGCATGTTTTATTGTTTTTTAGCATATCTGTTTCTATGTTCTGCCTATCTTCTAGGTATTCAAATGTTTGTTTGTTCTAACCTTGGTGTATTTGAAGGTGCCTGCATTCTGCCTTATTTAGAGTAACCACGCACCTATATTAGTTTTGTGACCACAACGACTACAACACCATTTCTATCACGCTTTATCTGGTAACATTGACATCAATCTTGTAATGTTTTTCAGTCCAAGCAGATATTTTGATCCAAGCGGCGCGTAATGCAGTAGTTGTTCTTAAACTCGCAGGCCGCCATAGTCTGTACCTGTGATGTGTGTGTGTGTGTGTGTGTGCGCGCGTGCGTGTGTGTGCGTGTGTGTGTGTGTGTGTGTGTGACTTAGAAGAGGATGACAATGCTGCCAGCCTCATTTCACAACTCCTTCACTTCCCTTTGTCTATCTGTGTTTGAGTTGGCAGGAGTGTGTGAGGTGTTTGTGCAGTTATATGCATTCTTTTTGTCTGTGTGTGTGTGTGTGTGTGTGTGTGTGTGTGTGTGTGTGTGATTGTTGACCTGGGTGTGTATTAGTGAGGCCACGCCCTTCTGTTAACACTGACGTCCATAAAAGGAAATCTTTAAGTTTGTCACATGACAACAATTTGAGGAATGCAAGACCGGTCACATGGGATGCGGTCTCAAGGAAATCAGCTTCACCCCCTCAGGACTGTACAATTATGTGTGTGCCAGTGTGTGGGTGTGTGTGTGTGTGCCAGTGTGTGTAGATGTGTGTGTTTGTTTCATTATGATGGAATTTGCAAGCACTTACAGCTCTGTCATGTACGTATCAATGTGTCAGCAATAAACAATGTGTCTATGTGTCTTTAATAGTGTGTGTGTGTGTGTTTGTGTGAGTGTATGTGTGTGTGAGTATGTGTGTGTGAGTGTATATGTATGTGTGTGTGTGTGTGTGTGTGTGTGTGTGTGTGTGTGTGATTGCAGGGGAATTCACAGCTCGAGAGATTTCACTTCTCTTTCAGTTATGTTTCAGTAACTGGAAACTGCAGAGGAGGACGTTCCAATTTCCTTCTCAGATAGCAGAAGAAGAAGTGTGTGTTTGTGTGTTTTTTTTTGTATGTGTCAGTGAGTGAGTGAGTGTGTGTGTGTGTGTGTGTGCGTGTGTGCGTACGTGTGTGTGTGTGTGTGTGTGTGTCTCAGTGAGTGTTAGTCACAATTTGATAAAAGAGTTCACACATCTATGAACAATTTTTACTTTGGGATCAAATTAAGGATGAGTCTTTCAAGGATTAAAAACTACAAAATAAAAGCCCTCACTTCCTCTTTTACAATCTAAGCTCAGGATGAATAATGAAATAATACCATATTTCTCTGTGTGGTTATAAAAGAAGTCAAATCAGCACTTCCTTGAGCCTCTGCTGCTCTGCGCTGCCTCCTACAGATGCCGACCATATACTGAAACCACGAGGTTGTCACTTTTTCTCTCGGAGTGGGACTTCCTCTTTATGACTCGAAGGCACCATATAAGGATAGCAGGTACAAACACAGAAACCACCGCCGTTTTCGTCCTCGTGTGGCCGCAGCCTCAGAGGGCACTGATGGAGTACAGGAAGTCGTATCTGGGCATAAAGCTGTTTGTACCACGTTTCCTTTGTATCTGCTGCACTGCCTGTGTGCATGTTAGTCTCGAGGGCATTTCGGGAGAAAGGCGGTTTAGCTGCCATCAGCAAGCTTTTTGGTTGCCCAAGCTGGAGTGTGACAGGAACAGAAAGGTGGTCCTGTTTTAAGGTCAATCAAATGTTTCCTGAGTTCATATTAGCGCTGCATAAATGTTCAGCCATGCTCATTGTCATGTATCTGATTTTGCTTCATTTAAATTCTGTTTTATTTTACTATCAAACTGTTTAAAAACACATTTATATATAAAATCATAATGGAGACCATGTGAAATCGGACACACTGATTAGTTGAAGCTTGAGAATAGGAGCCCAGACACCAAATAAAAAGTATTTACTATAATACAATATTAAGATTTAAACACAAACCATGTTGTCGCCACTCATCTTCTCAATGAATATGTCATTGAAAGCTGCCTTTAATCTCAAGTAGCAAGGCTGAATAGCACATAGTTTGTATTTTAACAAGAGCCAAAATCAGATGGCTTTCACCCAGGGATAGCAGGTGTGTGTCCCATGGTAAACCAAAACATTTTTTTTAACAGATGGATCCCACGTGAGCAACATTTTTTTTACTGGCAATCGATCAGGTGTTGAGAAATGGACCAACATGATAAGCTAAACATTTCCAAATTGAAAAAATTAGTGACATAATAAATAGTTTTAAGACATGAAACTGTGAACATAACCAGTCCTACTCTCCTGCTGAACTTTGTCCCTGACTCATCTGAGGAATGCGCCGCAGGACATTCAAAAACAGATTATAATTCAGGCATATCTTCTGTCATTCCTGGCAGTTTGTTTATCAGTGTGTGACCTTCACTGACTCGGCGCCACGGTACATTCCCAAAACATCTTCTCCCCCAAACGAAGCTTTTATAGTCTAACCCAAAAAGAGACACAGAATCAGAATCTGAATTCCTTTATTTGTCCCGGAACGGGGAAATGTACATTATTACAACAGCAGAAGTATAGTGCAGATAAAGGAAAGAGAATAGACTTACATATTAAAAAATAACTAAGTATGCAAAAGTTATTAATAATAAAAAACACAATAAGTAAAAAACAAATAGCAGATAAATACGACATGGTAAGAAAATCAGCAGCATCAATCAGAGAGAATAAACTGAACAATTAGCTGATAAAAAAAAGTATAGGAAAGACGGTGGATTCACTCATGACTGGCTCAGGCGTTGCTCCTTCCCGTTGCAATCGACCCTTTCTCCCCGGCCTCACCCAGCCTCCCCCAGCCTGACACACACATCCCAGAGGAAACAGGAGTTGATGTAATGGCCGACGGTCCTCTCCCCTACTATTCCTCCTTCTCCTTTGTCTCCTTTTTTCTTCTATACCTAGACTTTGGTATTTTCTTGGCATGGCATTAACACCACCATCTGTGTGTGTG